>JAUMHL010000030.1:1735184-1748818 GCA_032362345.1 Sandelia bainsii
AAAATTAGCCTCATGACTAACTCACATGCTTCCCCCAAATAAAATAAATACAGTAAATAAATGATTTTTATTTTATGCAATATTCAGATTTGATGGTAGTATGAGGCTGCAAAGCTAGCTGGACTCCTTCTGGACTTTGATATGTTGTTTTTGCAGATACTGTGTGTGGGACATTTGGTTTCTGTTACGGTGTCAAAAGGCCTAAACCAAAAACTCTAAGTCAGGCCGTACATAAGGCTTTTAAACCACACACAGCCTGATTGGATCATTGGTTGGAGGTACAGTATTTATGTGTCATCAATGAGCTCAGAATCTTTCTACAACGCAGTGGATCACTGGGGGATATTAAAAAGCTCTCCTCTGACAAGTTTTATCTTTATTTCATCCATTACTGACTTCACATTAGCTACACTGTCTCTTCTCTTGCAGCCCAGAGGGCATCGCAAACCTGCTCATAACACAATGTGCATCCACATGCTGTCACAGAGTAAGACACAAAGAACATTTTCTATTATTTATGCAAAAAATCCATCCCAGCCCAGATTATTATGCAAAAAGAAAAACAGCTAGCAGGGAGATCAGGTCAGGTTTCTGGACTAATGTGGACTAATCAAACAAATGCATAGTGCATGTTCCTCCTGTTTGTGTCACATGTAATAAAAACTGAAGCAACCAGTTGCTTAAGGAAATTACCAAAATATTTGTGAGATGTTTTTATAAATGTAGAAGAAGCCAGAACTATCCTTCTTATGCAGCAGCACATACAGTACAGTTATTCCTTCTCTTCCGTGGCTAGTGTTAGTGTTGATGTTACATATACACACTATTGCCTTTACTATCAGTATGCTGGTGTGGTTCACTGTCAGGTGACCTTGCCACACCTTAGCTCTCGCTGAATTGATGCCTCTGGGCTGTGTTACAGTAATGACCACCAGATAAATAGTGCGGGATTGACGATGTGTTCCTTCAGCTGTGTGTGGACAGAGAGGTTTGATTGGTTTATCGGTGACAGATCCACAGCTGCCACAGCATTCCCCCACCAACGCCCAGCACTGAATCTAATACTGCTCCAGTGCTGGGATAAATCCATCAATGTAACACACACACACACCATGAGCTCCAACATAATGTAATATAGTATCAAGCAGCTGTGTCATGGTTATGTTACATTATATATATGATCAAGTCTTTCGTCAGATATCTCCATCTGTCTTTCTGTATCTCTGATGTCACATGCACCCAAAGGACATCTGTCAATATCAATAAAGTCATATGAAATGTTATTTATGTAGCCCAGTATCTCAAAGACTCAAGGGGCTTTGCAGTCAGTACAGCATATGACTCTGTTTTGAGAACCTAGAATTAGCTGAGGAAAGTCTCCTTAAACAACACTTAGGAAAAAGAAGCCTCAGAAAGAGCAACAGAAGTGGGATCCTTATTCACTCACTGTCAAAAATGAACAGATATACAATAAATGTGTGTACAACAACATAGTAGATTTAAAGGTATCATACAGTACATTCTAAAAATACAGTATATGACACTATGATGCCACTGAGTTACAGATACACGTAGATGTTTTTCAGAAAGTTTACAGTAATCTTGACAACAGGATAACATGGACAGTGCCATAATGTATAGACTATATTTAACAGATTCACTGAGCACATGTGCACATCTGCTTCCAGCAGGTTACCATTAATCCACGCAAACTCATCATTCGGACAAACATCCTGGCTAGACACACTGCTTCATCCTAACATTCTTGGTGTGACAATCGATTGTTTCGACAATTGAATGCTTCTTATTTTATTTTATATCTGGAAAGCTCTGGTCAGCAAACAGTGTCTGGCAACGCTAAACTAACCCATGTGTTGTTTAACCCTGTAACGTGGAAGATATGGAGTGATCCATCTACCAGTGAGGAAAACCAGTTTGCAGTTGGGAGGGGCCACACAACCAGTTGGTTGCTCTTGCGAGCCTTCTAGTTTTTTAGAGCTTGTTTGCAGGTAATCTCTTTATCTTCTTGACACTATGATCACACACCCACACACACGCACTGCATCTGTTGTCTGCTAGAACTTGGCATTATAAGCAGCTTTCCTTTACACGGATAAAAGAAACAGTTGTTTTACAATCAAACCGCTTAACTGCATGCAGAGTTGAACTGACCTCACCATGATGGGCATTAATATTTAATTTCCTATAGGCAGTTCACTGTCACTGTCACACAAGCAACTGAAATTTAAAAAAAGATATAAACAGTTAACTACACATTTCTGCCCCACAAAGAAGGATAGTACTGACCACTAAAACAATGTCATTCTGCACAAAGTCCAATAATTGATGTTATGATGACTTAATTGAGTTAGAAATTGTATTGAGATTAAAGCTAAGCAACCGAAAGAAGGGCTACACTGATATTGTGTCAAAGAAATCCAGTAGATTTAGCTAGTTTCACCTGCTATGCCTGTAACGTCTCTGTGGCTGTACCTGAACACAGCAGTGCTTTGAACTAAATGTGAACATTAACATGCTAAAATGCTCATGCTATACTGAGATTTTGCAGGTCTTGGTTTTGTGTGTTAGCCCTAATACATTAGTTATACCTGAGGAGAATCTAACTGATCTGACTGGGATTATAGTTAGACAATTATATCAGTTTATTTCAAGTTAGGATAAAGAAGAGTCTCCACCAGAACACAGAATGCTGGATCTTTTGACTAATAGAAAATAAGAACAATCTCAACTCATTAATTAATTAATTGGGATTAATTGAATTGAATCAATTAAATATATATTGACAGACAATAGTTCCTGTAATATGTGGTTGCTCCACTTGGTGTCTCTACCTGTTTAATGAGATGGAGTTATATGTGTTCGCTGGCCACCCGTGAACATTGCACAAATTCTAAAACGAACGCACCTCCTAGTCATGAAATGAAGAAAAAGTGTCAGTGTGGCGTTCTGTGCTCACTGTGGGAGTCGCGTAGATGAAAACTGTGGCGTGAATTTGTTTTCTGGCAGCTACAGTGAACACACAGGTCACATTATGTAGATAAGGTAGGATGAGTGTATTATTCTTTAAATAGCTAATTAACTGATTCTTGTGGTTAACATGGATCAGATCAGTAGGTACACATTTGTAGTAAAGAGCATTGTATTCATAACTTGTTAATGATTGACCAATTATTGACTGGTAACACTGTCCCCTATCAATTAAGGAAATTAGGAAATTTACATCCCTACACAAAACCACAGTAACCTCTGTAAGACAAATATGAACCCACACAGTTCCTTCTCTCAACACACCACCAAACCATTGCCAGTGCAAACCCATTTTAATGACCAGTCAAATAAACAGCTAAGCAAGCCAAACTAAAAAAACTAAAAATAATGGCATGTTCCTGCACACACACACACACACACACACACACACAGTCACAGTAAGTGCTTAACACACATTGCATTGTATCTGCAACAGCCCAGTGGAGCACTGTTTAATCAAATCAGAATACTGTGTCCCACAGCAGCACCCCAGAGGCCAAGAGCCCTGCTGCTGCCTTGCTCCAGAGCACAGTAGCAGGGCGGTGGAGGAGGTTTGACTCTACCTTGCCCTCGGTCCAGCAGAAACAGATGTTACTGGAGGTGCTCAGGATATCCGAAATGAAGGAGGAGATACCGAGACGCATGGTGATAAATGTCAACGCCGTGGAGATATACAGATAATAAAAAAAACCCAGGAGCGATAGAGAGAGATGCAGGAGCTGTTGACAGAGTGGAGAACAAGCACGACTGAGGGAGAGCGAGCGAGAGAGAGAGAAAGTGCGAGGCACAGAGAGAGGGAGGAGGAGAGAAGGAGAAAGGGGAGCGACGGAGGGAGGAGGGTGGCTGCTCTGCTACTGCTGCTGAATGCAAAAGTTCTGTGAATGTGTGCTGCTGTGTCTGTACCTGTGCTGGCACAGGTGCGTGTGTGCAGTTACATTTACATGCCAGTCTTCTGCTTTCCACACACATATTAGACAAGGAGATCTTCCTGGTGTTAAGAGAAATATTGATACAAAACACACCCACATATAATTTTTTAATGACTAAATCAATTCAGTGTGTTAGCAGATTCACAAGGCCGCCCTCCGACCTATGTGAAGCCGTTGAATGAATTGATTTAGCCAAGCGACTCCAGCTCCTGTGACCTTTGGTGAACTACATCCGAGCGTTGGTATGATCAACTTGACCAATTTGTCACCGCTGGCACTTGTTGGACCTCAGTCTGCAGCTTTTCAGTTGAGCATGTTGAATTGGTGGCAGACCTGTCAGTGGTCGACTTAGTGATTCACGGCACGAGAAAAGAAATGGATCCCAGTGCCATTTAAAACTAATGAACTAGACTGACATTATTAAGCGGGTTCATAGTCCTGCATTGTGTTTAACAGAATTACAACATGACATTGATGTAGGTGATAGCATCCCTACCGTGTGAACGCTGTTAAGATTGTGTCGATGCAGATGACCTTGCTGTTCCTAACACTAGCTCTTGGAGCTCTCCCTGTCTGTTGGTATCAAAACCTGACTTAACTCCTCAGCTTTGTAATGATTATAGGAAGGTAAATAGTGGCACCAAGCCTGGTTCCTTTCCTCTTCCTCGTGTATTGATAAGGCAGGTTCAGCTTGTTAGATTTGCGTAAAGGTTACTGGCAAGTACCTGTGACGCAGAGAGCCTCTGACATTGCTGCTTTTATTACACCAGGCAACTGCCTCCAGTACACTGTCATGGCGTTTGGTATACGTCTGATGTGGAAAGTGTTGTCTGGTGTGGCTAATTGTGAAGCATATGATGACGTTGTTGCGTGTTCATCTGTTTGGGAGACTCATCGACACACTCGTGGCTGTGTTTTAGTGTTTTGAAAAGGCCTCACTGACTCTAAACCTGAGTAAATGTAAATTTGAAAAAGCCATCATTACCTAGCGACAGGTTCAACCTACTGCAGCAAAAGTCAGTTCTGTCATTAACTATCCAGCAGCTGGTGACTACAGAGTCTTTTGACGTAACTTTGATACCGTTGTTTCTCTGTTGACTCTCAAAGCTGTGAAAGTTGTTTTTGTGCAACTTGTTCTTGCTGCCCCCATCTTTGCTGCTCCTTTCAAACTTGAGGTGGATGCTAGTGCATCTACTCCAAGAAGATTCAGCAGGTATTGATCATCCTGTCTGCTATTTTTCTAAAATGTTCTCTCGGGCACAGGATAACTACAGCACTATTGAGAAAGAAGCCTTGGCTCTGTTATGGATGCTTCAACATTTTGAAGTTAGTTCCTCTTTGGAGCCACAACCCTTTGGTGTTTCATCATCATATCACACAGTGATGCAGATGCCCTGTCTCGTGTACGAGTGTCAACACCTTTTAAGTGTCATCTTTATGGGGTGAACTTTCCAAGCTCCAGGTTGACTGGCTGACTGGTAATCTGATTGGCAGGCATCTGATGAGTCTATTAAAGGTCAGCACCTTTGTGGAGCTAGGTATATGGTTTTCATTCATTTATTCACCTAAGTTCAATAAACCTTCATTCAGTAAGACCTTATTGTAAATGTTTGGTGTTTGAGCCAGCCATAAGATAATAACTAACACTATTCTCGCACACTGCTGAGTGCTGATTCGTCCTGCTGCTAATTCTAGGTCTTCTGCTTTCTGTTTTTGAATGACGAATGCAGGCTACTGCAACCTGCTGGTAGAGAGAGTCAGTCAGTCTAAGTCACCTCTAGTTCTTCTATGGTTTTCTGGTATACTTGGTGTGTCTGATACACAATGACTGTGTCTACAGGTGAGTTAGGTGTCTCCCTGCAAAGGAAATTAGTTTGGGCGAAATTTGTCAGTCACTACTCAAAGCTCATGCAGATCAATGCAGATCACCTGAGAAATGCAGAGCTTTGCCTTCAAGTTCAGCACTGTCTTGACCAAGACAGTCCACTACTAATTCACCTGTCTACATCAGTCACCATTTTGAACTCGCTCCCAACATAGAGTCCACTTTTCATTTGCTGATGAACATGTCTGCCACACTAAACAGCAAAACAATGTCCTTACAAAAGTGACTCTCAACTGACTGAAATTTAAACAATGGTAAAAAGGAATTAAGTGTGTACTACACAATGTAACATTAAAACCCGTTCCCCTGTCAGAGAGAATTTCCAGCTACTGCCACAAAAAAAGACATCTAAACATACACTATACTGTATGTATGCATGTGTGAAACATACTGTACATGTCTGCCTATGTGTATATTATTATTTTACCATCACACTCTACAAAGCTAGAATCTAACAACCAAATATGCAAACAGACACATACAAAATGCAAGCAAGAAAGAAACATGTCAATAATTTTAGTCCATCACAGTGTATTATACAAACCACAATCCACATTTCCAACCACAGTGAATGTGTCTTAATTATAATTCACTCTTTTCCATCAAGTGACCTGAATGCTGTGGCAAAAGGAACAAGGTAGATGATCAGGCCGAGGGCAGGGGGAAAGAGACAGGTGTTTGTTTATTTTATAGTGGGCAGTTAACCAGTGAAACGACATGTGTGGTAGCTGAGAAGTGAAGTGAGTGGATAGTTATCAGATGAGATGCAGGTTAACCAAAATGCAACTGCCGTAGGGTCCCTGATGTTCAGGATCCCCAAGAACTCCAGATTAATTCCAGTGAACCAATGATATTTGAATATACACAATGGCAACACTTCTATTGTAAATGTGCCATCATAAAATGTCACATTTTATTACTCTTTAACAATAGTAGGTGTATGCCAAATGAGAAAAAGTCAAAAACACAAAAATCTAATAATACTGCCTTTCAAAATAAAACGTGATGTTTCGTTTTACACTTGTGTTCTTGTACATTTTAATACGCTGTTATTCTATTACATAAAGTAGGTATCATATTTTAACTTAACAACAAATGTGCACAAACACACATACACAACAGCAACTCACCGCACAGGCTTCCAGAGTTTGCGTGGCGGCGGGATCAGCTCTCTCTTGTTGAGGGGGGCGACTCCGAGAGCCGCCTGCATGATGGTGATGAACTTCTTGTACTTCATGTTGCTGCGCAGCAATTCCCTAGCAACACAGCAACACCTGCCAGTCAATCAGTTGACGTGACAACACCTCCGCTCGCCTCCCCCCGCACCTCTAGGTTCACCCTTCCTGTCACTAGGTGTTTCTGGTTGCAGTGCTGACAAGTCGAGCATGTTGTCTAGAAGCTGAGTGCTGAACAGAGGAGACAGAGAGAGTGTGTGTGGGTGTGGGTGGGGGTGGGGGGGTGGGACAAGCCAAAAGACAAAACAGCCATGTAGTGATTTGTGGTGAAGCATCACTGTTACATAATTCACAGAGAAAATCCCATGGCAGGAGGATAATAGTGGCACTAAGCCTCAGGGTGCTTAAAGTGGTAATCCACCACATCCACCCTCCTTTTTTTCTTTTAGTTTTTATTTAGTTGATTAGTTTGGTGGAAACTTCTGTTCACACTCTGTGAAGTTTTATATTGATTTCTCTAGATCTTTCTCTAGATTGGTTTGAGCTCAGCGTGGAGTTAGTGTGTGACAGTGCAGTAGATGGTGTCAGCTTTGTGTATGTTGATGGAGTAAACCTGAATCTGGTTGGAGGTTGACACATCACAGCCCCTGGATGAGTAAACATCCTGTGGACAGCAACTTCAGGATCTCTGTTTTATTATTACAGCCGGATAAGTGGAAAAAGGGAATCACTGTAATAAGCTTATGTGCACATGGATGCAGGGGAACACACACGCACACACACGAGCGAGCATGTTATCTGTGGTATGATCCTAATCATGGGCTCTACAGGAAGGATGATGAGCACCGGGGGTCAGATGACGGGGCAGCGTTGGGTGTGTCATGGTTGCGTCATAAGCCATTGTGACCCGGTTCATCTGTCACCGTATAACACCAGCACAAAGTGGATCCACTCTGAATAACAGCAGTGATTTCAGGGAAACTGGGTAGATGGTGCTGTGGCAGGAGAAGCCTGCTGGTAAATTTACACCGTGTACAAGGTGCTAACTAGGAAAAAGGAAAATGTTATATTCACACATGAACAAATCCAACTGATCTGCAGCCACCCTGTTGTCTAGTTTTGATTTTACTTGTTCACGTGAGCATGAAAGTTGCTTCAGGAATAGTTTCAGAACTGTCTGTCTTCTGTCAGGATGAGTGAAAACACAAAAGACACACTGGAGGCACAATTTCACTAAAACTGTAGCTTCATGTCATGTAGTCAACACAAACCTGAAATCAGACCTGATCAAAGCAGTCCTGCAGGTGCTGTGACAAACGACCGAGACAACTGTGTGATAATTCTGTAACAAATACTGGCGTCAGTTTCCACCAACATGACACTGAGAAGAGTTTTTTTTTATTAAACCAGTTAAGACATTACAAAGACATTTGTAATGCTGTGTTTGTTGCAGCACAGTCCTCATTACCTGACGGTCTGCAGAGGACAGCTGCACAGGAGCACCAGAGAGCCAAACATCTGGATTTGTGAGTCAGACTGTTGTTTGTGGTGGTTTCTGGTTTTTAGACTTTTTGACCTGCTGGACTCAAGAGAATGGCTACACGTAGCTAGCTCTTTGATGTTGGCTTGGTGTGTCGAAGGAATTGAAGGAGGGATTTTTCACTCAACATAGATACAGTCAAAGAAACATTTCTGCATAAATTGGTATGGGTGTTATGGTGGAGGAAGCATCATGATTTGGGGCTGCTTTGCTGCCTCTGGACCTGGACGGCTTGTCCCAGGCTTGTCAAGGTATCAACAGGATAATATCAGGGTGTCTGAAGCTCTGGAGAAGCTGGGTGATGCAGCAGGACAATGACCCTAAATTTAAAAGTAAATCTACTACAGAATGACCTCAGAGAGATAAATCCACCTTTGGGAGTGGTCCATTCAGAGCTTGGACCTGTGCCCAACAGAGATGCTGTGGAATGACATGAAGAGAGCTGTTCACACCAGACAAGAATATGTCTGAGCTGGTTCAACCAGTTATTGAAACACGGTTTCACTTACTTCTTCCACCACAACTCTGTATGTTTAATGGGTGACGATCCTGACATGTTTTTTCAGTTTAGAAATATTGTGTTACTACACGGTGGTGTAGTGGTTAGCACTGTCGCCTCACAGCTAGAAGGACCTGGTTCAATCCCCAGGTCGGCTGGGTGCTTGTTTGTCTCTATGTGTTGGCCTTGTGATGGATTGGCGACCTGTCTGGGGTGTACCCCGCCTCTCGCCCGATGACAGCTGGGATAGGCTCCAGCACCCCCCGTGACCCTTACGAGGACAAGCGGTTGGGTAAATGGATGGATATTTGTGACTTTGGTGTGAACAGATCACATTGCCAATTTATCCAGGAAAACCAGGTTTCTTGTAGCTTCTTTCACTCACTTATCAAACTATCTACCTTCTCTCTCCAAAATGTGGACGTTACTACCTTCAGATGAAGATCCACTGTTGATTCTGATTCCTCTGCGCTGGGCCGTCCATTTCAAACTAACAAGTGCAGCTGTCATGATTCAGCTCCCAGATAACATCACCTGGATTAAATAATAGTGTATACAACACCCCGGCGTTAAAACACATTCTTTATTAATTATAGGACGCTCAAAGGTTACTCATTGTTTATTTGTATTTTCCATGAAAACACTCTAATTTGGAAGATTATTTTTTCATAATGAAAAAAATAATCAAGAAAAACAAAATTCCTCATCTTGTAACTGTCTTGACTTTTGTCTTGTTTGTATCAGTGCATATTTCCATAATTCCTTTTATATGTATATTGTCCTTGGTCTGCTTTTTAATCTTGAACATTATCAGAGGTTGCTGCTCTTGGTTGTTTCCTTTTTTGGAAAGTAGCTAATCCTTCATTTGTAAATATCTGTAAAACTCTAAGTTAAAGTATATGTTGTTATTATGGACTCAAATGAATCAGTGACACTGTTATTTTATAGTTTTGTTATTACTGCATCTATTTTTCCCTTTCAGTTGTGTGAGGCCTGATTTTTTGATTTTTACTTTATTGATCCCCATGAGGAAATTGTCACTCGGGCAGCTGCACATATCTGATTCGTTGCTACGGGGATTTGGTGTCTTCTCCAAGGACACCTTCATTATTGTACTTAGTTGTGCGGCATAAAAACCAAATGATGATCATGAGCTAAGCAGCACGAGCTGGTAATTACTCAATCATTAGTTACTCTTTGTGCAGCCTCAGTGCTTACTAAGCCGTTCCTCATTACTGTACAACTATCTGACCATTACTTTCTCTTTTTGTGTCCATTATGACTTCTTTCCTGAATTCACTTTACTTTCCCAATAACAAACCAGACAGCAGAATTCACTAAAATTATTTGAACCATCACACTCAGTACATGCTCAGATATTCACATCTTCCTCCATTAGAAATGCTGACGCCCTAAAAATAAATGTAACGCACAGCACGTACCAGGAAGATTCTAAACTTTCTGAATACAAACTGCTTTATTACAGCATATTTACATATTTATATAGATAGTGGCCAAATATAAAAACTGTTAATAGCTGCAGATGTGGAGTCAGCAACGACTTATGAAGAAAGTCCACATTACCTGCTCATTCATATCATATCATTCATCTCCCAGTGTTCTTTAGAAACTCTTTATGTAAGTAACAGGTTGTTCATCAGTAACTGCTCTTTTTGTGTACCTTAATGTTAAGTGTTGCCAAGTTTCAGTTCAGAAGATTAAACCAAAATGAAAAACCTAAATCTGTAATTGCAGGCTCTAAAATCTATTGGTTTTGCTTACAATATATATGCACACATACATACATTTATACTATATATTTATATAAATGTAAATGTGACTTGTTAATGTAGTGTGTGTGATGTGCTGCTCCGTGTGTTACGTGTCAGTGTTATTCTGTCACTGTGCATTTTCTAAGTGTGACATTATTAGAGAACATACAGATACCTACAATTCACACATGTACAGTACAATTTATCTCTGGCATTATATACAACAGCTGTACATTCTCTGTCTTTGGCTCCCATACGATGGCGCACTTGTTCATTAGCAGGTGTGGGTGTCTCGGGAATAGGGCAGGTCAGAGAGGTCCATGTTTCTATTGAAGATGACGGAAAACTCTTTAGAAAGCAGCTGGTGGAGGCCAATACCATCATGAGAGTACACCCAGTGTTCACCTTTCCAGTCGTAGCGCTTAGGCCCACTGCAAACACAAGAGGAGAAAGAGAATTCACCAACATGATCTCAGGTCAGATTTCTTAGATTTTTTTATCTCAAAAGTAAATCTGTTATTTGGACAATGCAGCTGAACTGATAACAGACTCAACTCAGGTGTAATATCACCCCCAATCACTTACCTGGTGGGAGAAGAGAGCCAGATCTGTCTGTTTGGTGTCTGTTTGTTGATGACATAGGTGCCATGGTCCCCGCCCACCTTCACTGTCAACACACCACTCTGTACATGGATCAAAAATACACATATGTAATAACACACTTGAACTACAAACCTTAGTAAACATATCAATGTAACAGTAATCCTTCCTGCAGTCACTCTGCTTTACTCACTGTAGGCGTGGTTAGACTAGCTTAGCTTAAAGACTGGAAGCAGGGCTCTGTCCACAGTCCAAAATACATCTATACCAACACCCATAAAGCTCAGTGATGAACAAAGTCCTGTCTGAGGTCTTTGATCTGCTCCTTCCTGATTATTTCAGCAGAGTCCCTCTGCAGTGTGCAGTCCTGCTCCTAGCCAGCTTACAGCTCTCTTCATTTTGCTGTATATGTGTGTGTGTGTGTGTGTGTGTGTGTGTTGTTTATGGCCCCATATGTCAGTGCAGCCAATTGAAAAAAAGTGAGTCAGCTGCCAAGACTGGAACACAAGTCAATCAGTCGTTCTGTGTGGAAATATTAACTATACACACAGTTGTTATCAAGCCTGCATCAATAAGACACAGAACCCACAGTTGCAACTTTAAGGAAGGAGCTACAGTGACGATTCTGAATGAAATGAATATCAAATTTCCCTGTAAAACACTGTTAAGAGTATCATCTGCGCGCATTTAAGAGAGGACGCATCTATATCTTCTCTATTAATACAGCCCAATACTGTGAATAGGCACACTGAATGTCAGATATCAGCATCACTCACATTTTACTAATGATGATCTGTGACAAACTTCTGCTGGAGAGTGTGGTTTTACCATTGCGCTGCTGTACAACAGCTCCCCTTAGTGGAGGATCACACTCACCACCACTGATTAACTGACTGACCTGCACTACTGGTTCTACAAGTCAACTGACATTACAGTATGCAGGATACTGTTTCTGTAAAAGTGCACTTTCTGTGATTGAGTCTAACTTCTATTACAAACAAGATAGTTCTTAAAAGTTCAAATGTGCTTCTAGCACAGCAACGCAGTTCTCACTTTAGAGGTAGACGACTAATAGCTTGAAGCCTTCAGAGCTTTAACACTGAAACATTGTATTTTGTCAAAAGTGTTACACAACAGATGAAGTGGATAAAATGGTAGGAGAGGAATCAACTATAGTTACTTGTGCTAACCACAATGTGTGGTCAGTCTGTGCTGTGCAAAGGTTTTAGGCCACCATTAGATCTGCTAGACATGCTATGATAGCCATATTTATTTATTTATTTCTCAATTTTTACATTAGAACAACTAGAAAGACAAAAAGTTGTTTTCTGGCTGCTGTCCTTCCTCAAACACCATTCCTGATCTATTTCATCTGGACTATGGAAGGATCAACTTTACATCCAGATGAAGCTGCCAGATGCTGAATGAGGTTATTACTGGACTGTAGATATGTTTCTTAACTCTTTCTTCATTTAGATGGCTTCACAAAAGCCATGTAAATGATGAAGCCAGGTTCTGTAATTAGTGTATATAATTAAAAATAAAACACATTTCTCAGCTGGAATTGACCTAGAGGGTGCAATCATCTCTGCCATGTGTATGGTTAACCAGGTATAGAAAAAGTGTTTAACAGGTGAGCATAAGCAGGACAAAGTATTGCCAAGCAGGTGGATGAAATGATGATGAACACATTCTCACTTTAAGAAAAAAGCTCTGCCTGTGTATTTATGGTTTGTCAATCAGAAGGTAGTATCTTCTTTCTCTTCATCTTCTACCCAATAATAAACCAGGCTTCCAAATAAGGTTGGGACAGGAGACAAGTCAGTAGCCAGGTTACTACAGTGAACACATTCTCTGATTGCCCATGTCAGCACCACATGTGAAAGAGCAACTACAGAATGTTACTGTTACAATCAGTTCTCAAGTCTACAAAAGCTTAATGAGCAACTCGAGAACAAATGGTGGGGAAGTGTGATAAACGTCATATGATGCCATATGGATTATTTAGTTGTTTTATTCAATGAAGAAATGTCATTAATGCATTTATCAGCTTCAGTTAGCCAGAACTCAGCAGCATGAACTACTAATGTCCATCAAGCTATGATCAGTCAGCATATAAACAGCATGTACATAATGTAGAATGACTTACAGAGAAGACAGCATCATAGTCTGCTCCAGTGAAGGGT
>JAUMHL010000030.1:1762916-1780998 GCA_032362345.1 Sandelia bainsii
TTCAAGATGTGCCAAATATTTTCAGTTGGTCAAAGGTCTGGACTGAAGACAGGACAGTTCAGCACCTGGACTCTGCTTCTATGAAGCCAGACAGGTGTCATAGATGCAGTATGTGGTGTAACATTGTTCTGCTGAAATATTCAAGACTTTCCCCGAAAAACGTCGTCTGGATGGGAATCTAAAACCTGAATACATCTTTCAGCATTTCAGCAGTGATTCTCGATCATGTTCATATACAGCTTCTTCTTCTACCTGTTGACAATTAACCTAATTAGTTCCAAAATGTTATTCCAGTCCGTCCTTGTTAGGACCACTTACTGTTCCAACCTTCTGTTGTCTCTGTCCCACTTTTTTGAGACGTGTTGCTGCATCAATTTTAACACGACCTTCTTGTTTTCTTAAAATGGTCCATTTATCTCAGTTTATGATATCTGATATGTTTTCTATGTTCTATTGTAAATAAAATCTGGGTTTATGAGATTTTCAAATGATTGTATTCCATTTTTATGTAGATTTTACAGTGTCCCAACTTTTTTGGAATTAGGGTTGTAGAACCGTGCTCACCATGTCCCATATGTAATTAGCCAGCCAGTAGATGACGGGGTCACAGCCGCTGACAAACTGCAGGTGTTTGGCCTTGGTGGATTTCTCTGCAACCAGGAAAACGACAAAGCTGGCTGGCACAAAGGACATGGCCACAATAATGAAGATGGCAATCACCACATCTGTCCCCTGGAGCCTGGAGAGACAGGGGAAGGGAGGAGAGGGGAGGGAACAGACGAGAACAGGAGAGGAGAGCAGTGGACAAGATAAGTATAATAAGAAGCAAAGATTTACGTTTACACTGAGTCTAACGAATGTAAATAAACCAATAATAAACATCTATGATAACTATCAATCATGTGATCAATTCATCTGTCCAAACTGACTTTATAATCCTGGACAAAACTGCTCAAGTTACCATGTAAAATCTTGCTACTAATGGAAATCAAGGGATTTAATTATTTAATAATTACTAATAATTAATAACTTCATAATCACTTAGAGTCATTCAATAAATAAACCTGCATGTGTTTGGGCTGTGGGAGGAAACTCACACAGTCCTTTGTTATTTTCAGGCACAAACTATCAGAGCTGCTGAGGAACTTACAAGTAGTCCAAAGACAGGCTGGCACTGGTTCGATTCATTGGGTGGTTTGTCAGTGTGATGCCTGAAAAACACGCACACATATTAAACTGTCTAAATGAAAATAACCAAACTAGGAGCTGGTCCACAACTACAACTTTTATTAACAGGACTGCCTGTCATTGCACCGCCATGTAGTTACCATAGGCAGCAGGGTTTCCCTTAGATGCAGGCAGGTTGGCACGCAGGATGGCATTGTTAAGAACGTTCAGGTATGTTGGCATGCTGTGGTAACCTTTGTTGTTGTACAGGACCTGGACACAAGAGATTGCTCTGTCAGCCACTGTTTACACTGTGTTAGTGAACCTCACGTCCAGTTCGGGGGGGGGACACACGTCTCACCTGAGCCGAGCTGCGAACCGCAATTTTGCGAACCATTGGAGGTGTTTTCCTCCCAAAGGATGCGGGGATAGATTTCTGGATGTTCCCCACCGTTAATCCACCATATCTGTTGAGAACAAAGAAGATGCTATTGAAAATTATGCCAAACCTAAATATGAAATGATACACAATCCCAGTATGTTCTGCTAAACTCCCCAATTTGTTCTTATTCTCTCTGAAACGTTCCCACAGCGCTCCTACCGGTGCAGGCGCAGTCTGTCTGACGTGAAGAGCAGATACTCAGAGACATTCCGGCCTGTGATGTCCACTAGGATGTCACCTGTCACCACCTTCATGAGGGGCGGGTGTCCTCCCACGCCACTGGGGCAGGAGAAGCCTGTCCCCTGCATGGAGCAGGTACAGCGCACCGGCTCATGGATGGACAGGGGGAGTGGGGAAGGCGATGTCGCAGGCTCTGAGCAAACGCAAATAAAAGGTGTTTAACTCGGTAGAGCTTCTTCACAGCACACGATCAGTGGGTTTCCATGCAAATGTTGCACAAATCATAACCAACAGAGAGAAAAAAAACTGTTTTCTTGTGATAACAAGATCATTCATCAACATGGAAATGAGTGTCTGGTTCATTTGATCACACCTGATGTCTCAGCCTGCAAAGTTAGTGTTAATGGAAATGTGATTTCGTCCTACAGAGTTAAAACTATATGCTGGCTTTAATAAATGGATTAAAAGTATTAGTATTTGAAGAAGATTCTACTGAACAATATGGTATTTAGAGCTCTTTATGAAACCTAACCTGCAGATAACTAGGGCTTTCTTAAAGCTCTTGAGAAATGTTGTATCCTGTGTTGACAATACAGGATACAGAGACATTTCAGGCTGATATATATCTAAACTCACCATGGACTGTGGTTGGAGGAGCAACGGTGAAATTCCACAGTCTGTCCTCGAAGCGAGGGTCTGGGTCATCTGAAGGTGCTGGTGAAGGAGGTGGGGGTACAAAGTTGGAGAGGGGGACCCCCTGGGTGAAGGAGTCCAGACACATGGAGTCAAAGTAGCGGGCAGCCAGAGTCTTAGAGTTGTTGGCGCTGGGGTTGAGGGTCTGGGCCAGCTGGTCCAGGGTGCTGTTGAAGGGGGTTTTGAGAACACAGGTAGCACCCACACCCGAGGGCAGACGGAGAGTGTTGATGATCTTCTGTGGGCTGGCGTCTGACAACAGCTTACTCCTGAGAGAGGAGGAAAAAAATGCTACTTTTAGATTCTGTACAGGGTCCTGAGATCTTTTCTATTCTGCCCCTAACAAAGCCATGCTGTGTACGACTGTAGTTCAAATAATTAGTGATTTGGTTACATCTATGCAGGAAACTCAGGTCACAGAGCTCCATGTAAGTATACATAAGAAAGATCACAGTCAATCAATCTGTACTCTGTGACGCTTATCCTGCACGTTCAGGGTCTTAATACAGTTTTTTATGATAGGTATGTGTCTTGTAAAAAGCCAATTTAAATGTAAATGCATAAATAAAAATGTTAAATAAAAATCTGTATAGTGTTTAACTTCATTTGTGTGTTTGATTTGTTATGATTTAGACATTAGGTCAATCCTGACTTTGATGAAATGGTGAATGACATTATCACTGTTTACATCTGTTTTAAAACAGCAGAAAGAAATACTGCATAGAGATGCCAAATAAAAGCCGCATTACCTGTACTGGGGTCTGTCTTCGTTAGCATAGGGAATGAAATTGCCTCTAGGTTGTGTATAGTTATGATACTGAGATGGGGACAAGATCAGAGGTGGCAAATCTCCTGTACAACAACAAAACAAAAAGAATATCAGTGAAGTATCTTAAAGTGCCTGCTCCTCTTTCAGCTCCTGGACTCGCAGCTCTGTTTATATGCTACAATAAAAAGTAGTGGCTGCGGTTAAGGAGTTACACTAAGGTCATCAAAAAATGTCTGTGATGCCTTGTTAAGCTTAATGTTACCTAATTATGATATCGGGGCGATGTAGGTAACTTCACTAATGCAGCAGGAGTGTCATTAGTTGGTATACAAAACCTTTACATTAGGCTGATCCTGGGATTTTTAGCTAAAATCACTTGTCATTGTGTAACATTACATTTCGTTGTTTGGTCGGTAGCAGGAGGGAAGTGTGACCAGTGTTTTTTTCTGTTGCAAGGCCAAACTCCTTAGTAGAAGACCCAAGCTCCAAGCAGAACACCTTGGGATTTAGGCCAACACAAACACAAACCATGTCATGCCGGACTACATCTATTTTTCTATACACTGCACTGAATGCACTGATTGCTCTACATATGTGCTTCTGAATACTTAAGAACAGCATCCTGTTAGCAGCATCCTATTAGGCTCTGATTTACAGCTAGATGAAAGCAATTGACCCAAATAGAGCCAAATAATGCATTTTTCATGTACAAAACTGTCATCACCAATATCTTAACAGTGTTTTGATCAGCACTGAACACCTCCACCTCCACATTTTCTCTGAATGCATTCACCAACTGCATAGTAGGACAGAAAATAATAAGAAGCAGGAATAATACATGCAAACATGTAAAATCTCACCAATCTCAGGCACAGATAAGGCCACAGTCATGGCCACACAAACGAAGAAGGCAGGTAGGAGGATTTGAGAGAAGAGGCCCTTGGTGTTCCTCTTGGCACAGTGGAACCTCTTGATGATGAGCCCGTGAAACTGACTTAGCTTTAACCACCAACCCTCCAATTTAAAGCTGCCCTGGCCCTCCAAAACTTGTGGCTCTGGGGAAAAGGTGTTCTCTGCATCCCCTGGAAGTGAAGGAAACATCATATGAAAAAAGACAAAATGGCAAAGAACTGTAATGAATAGCAGTTACAATGTGCCTATTAATGGCAAAACAGCATCTGATTGGATGCAGTGGAACCAGAGATAGTGTCTTTTATTATTCATTGCACAGATTTGTTTATGATTGATTATGGCAAGTACCTTTAAATCACTCATGCCTGTCACTTAAAGCTACAATATGTAACTAACTCTTTCTACCACGCTCCACCAAGCATCATTCTTAAACTATAATAACTTAGAACCTTCAAAACCCACTAACCAAGCAGAAAAAATTGGAATTCTCTGATTGGTTGAAAGGGTGAGCCTCTGTTAGAAACAATATCTGCACTACTGCCAGTGCTATTCAATGAGCCTGCATCACAGGAACACATCTCCACATTATGACAAGTTTTGGAGCATATTTCTAGCAAAAAACAAAATCCCAAAAAGTTACTGCAGCTTTAAGAACAAATTTCTTGAGCAAAGCAAAAACACAGACATATAAAAAGTGATGTTTCAACCAGCATCTCTTGGTTGCAGCTGTCATTAGGCTCAGTGTCTGACACAGCACATCTATCATCATGTTGTCTTACCCCTCTGACTGGCTGAGTCTGACTCCTGGCCGTTGTCAAAAAGCGGACAGTAATCTCCATAGAAGTCTGAGTAGAGTCCCCCTTCATCCCCCCTTACTGAACCACTGGATGAGGCGGACTTCAAGGAGGACTGGCTCTGGCTCATTCTGGAGCAGGTCACCAGATTATTTAGCTCCACCTCTGGCTTCTCAATCTCCACTGAAGATCCAGTCTCACCATGTGTGCCCCCCGGGTCCCCTGACCCCACTGAGGATTTCCCCACTGAGCTGCCCCCTGGGGAACCCTTCATGTCTGCCCAGGGACAGAGAAAGGGAAGGAGAAGACCATTATCTAAGCCTGAAGCCAACGAATGAATTCTAAAAATATTGGAACTTATATTTAAAACTTTTATTCAGACTGTGCACTTCTTCCAGAAATATTTTTGTTGCAAAAGTCATGACTCATTTATGAAAGCAAAAAACTTTGTGGAGGTGTGGAGTTATCTGAATACACAGAGGAGAATCATGGTCTTACCAGCATCACTGTTCTCCAGAGACTGGTCCTCCTCAGACACTTTGAGAAAGACTTCCTCCAGGGTGGTGTCCATCACCCCAAAACTGGTCAGGGCCAGGCTGTCCAAGCTCTGCTCTAAAGCCTGGACCCACACACAGCAGAAGAGGGTGTCAAACTATGTACACTGTATTAATGATGACTTTGCTAACATCCTCAACAACACTACAGGGCTGCACAATGTGGTCCGACCTGTCATGATTAATTGCCACATATACCCTAGTAACAATTCTTATTCACCTGTGTTCGAGACTCTCTGTCCTCAGAAAAAGCCTATATCTGTACTGCTGCATATGCATATTTGAAAGAATAGTGTAAATGTTCATACTGTTCATGCTCTTTTGCTCAATGGCAAAATTTAAAAAGCACACTTCAAGTTGCATTTATATACAACTATACTGCAAGCTGAATGACCTTCTGTCTGCGTATGTGTACCTGGAACAGCCTCTCGAAGCAGCCTTTCTTGACAGCCTCGGAAGGCAGCACATAGGACAGCTCAGTGTTGGAGTCAGACACCAGCAGGCAGGACGGCACAAACTGACAAATGAACTGGGTGACCCGAGCCTCTGAGCAAGGCGACTGAGAGGAGGACGGAGACAGAGAGGAAGGAGGCTGCAGCTGACTGCTCTGGCCTGGAGGATGGAAGCAAAACAAAGACATGATGGATGGATGGATCAGTAAATGACAGGATTGTTAAAGAGTGGACACAAGTGTACATAAACACACCCCTGCCTTCACTCTGCTTTTTGACCAGTGTCAGTTTGTATCCGTCTCCATAGGTGCTCTTCAGGAAGAGCGGCGAGCCGCAGCACTTGAGTTTCCCATGTGAGATGATGGCAATGCGGTCTCCCAGAAGGTCTGCTTCATCCATGTGATGGGTGGACAGCAGAATAGTACGGCCTGAGGCAGAGGCACATCACACACATTCAGTTGCTGGTTTGCTGTTATTGAGCCAAAAAATAAAATAGAATCAAATAGTACAATACAATAATGTGAAGACTTTAAGACTTTTGGCTATTTTTCACTTCATTCAAGGAATCAAAATAGACACTGAACCCGGCTAAGAATAAACAAGGGCCAATGATGAAGGATATGCTTTAATGCAGAAAATCTGCTGTGTTTGCTTTGCTGTGTGTACAGATGGTTACAGGAAAACACAGTTTGAGGTTTGCCTTTGTAAAGTGTCGGATCCTTTGGCATCAAGCCTCTACTCACCTTGTTTGTACTTGAGGATGAGGTCCCAGATGGCCCGGCGGGCATAGGGGTCTACCCCCGCTGTGGGTTCATCCAGGATGACGGCCCTGGAGCCGCCAACGAAGGCGATGGCCACAGACAACTTCCTCTTCATCCCACCTGACAAAGTCTGCACCAAGCTGTGACGCTTGTTGGATAATTCCAGGTCAACAATCATCCTGTACGCGCACACAGCAAAGCAAATTGTTACTTGCTGATTCAACAGTGTTGAAGTGTCTTTAACTACAGTCATACTGTAGGTTTACCTCTATATGTAACTGAATTCTAACGAGAGTTGGGTTTAAAATGTTGAAATGTTAAAGTGAGACAGGTTAGTTTTACCCTACTGATGATGTGTGGTTGCAATAGATTACTCAATATATTCAGCATAATGTGCATTTCCCAGCACTAAATTCTTCATGGAAAGTGTTGAGATCAACTTACAGTAGCTTAAAAGCAACTTAAAAGTGAGAAACCAAAAGTGAAACCAAGGGGAATTCATCAGCAAATGAAAACTGTATTTGTGTTAGAGAGGAGAAACTGCATGCAGGTGCAGTAGCAGGTTGTACAGCAAGTTTACCACGACTCTCTTATTGTAGTGACATAAACATATGTTATACTGGATTTATCAAGTAAACTAATAAAAATGGAGAAAGTGTTAATGAGAGCCCAGATGAAAACTGATCCTCAGACCCAGCAACTTCATCATCAGGTAGATCAGGGTGGAGAACCCAGTACATCAAAACATGACCTCAGCCCCAGGGTCAGTTGTCATTTATCAATGGACATCTAGCTGGAATCCAAGAAAGACCAGTCAGCAAAGACTCCCCGATTCCTGGCCACATGTCAAAGTGTCCCTGGACAATAGTGATGTGTTGTTCGCAAACGAGCTGGCTCTAAGAGCCGATGCTTTGTAACAAACGAGAAGAGCCGACTCCCATCGAGGAGAGCCGAATCTTGAGCCTGAGACTTTATATTGATGGGCACACTATGCGGCCAATCACATGCAAAGACAGACTTGGATCATACAATTATGTGAAACTCCGACGACAGCGAGTGTAGTGGTACAAGCCAGATACACAGAGTGACAAAGAGACTTAAATGCAAGTGCGTAGAGAAAAGTAAAGAAATGAATGAATATTTCTGAATGCCAACCTGCACTAAAGTGTGATAATGTTAAGACTTTGGTCTTTATTTATTTGATTTGATTTGTTTGCTGTGGTTCTGTGTTTAGTTGTTCATTTAAAAGTTTGATTAAAATGTTAAATAGTAACTGTGTATTTTTTTTTGTAACGGAAATAATGCATAAAAATAATGCTTTAATGAAAACACTGAATAAAAATTTGCTTATTAACACACAAACCATTCATCTCTGCTAAATTAGGTTATAATAGAAGGCTCTGAGTGATACTAAATGAAGAGCCATTTGGGAGCCGCAAGAGCCGGTTCTTCAAAGGGAGCCGAGCCCCAAGAGCCGAAGCTCTGAAAAGAGCTGGACTTCCACTCACTACTGGACAAAACACTGAACCCCCGAAACCTTGGCACCTAAAGGGGCTGCCTGTCCACAAAGAATTTCCCCAAAGGGATCATTAATGTATCAGTTATTATTCTTATTATTGTGAAAGAAACACCAAGGCCAAGATGGATTACACAGTGACAACAGGAACAGAATAGGGAAATGAGTCGAAAATCTTGCCCACGTGGCTGGAGAGAAGTTAACTGTTCGAATGACCTCAGTTAACCTTAAACTGCACAGGTAGATCAGACAAGGACACAACAGTGCTACTGAGTCCAGAGTTAGGTACAGTCAGCCAAAGAGCAGCACGACAACAGCCTGCAGAGGGAGCAGGAAGTCAGGAGGAACCCAGCAGCTGCTGGCTTCTGTTGATCCTTTGTGTTGTGTTGTTTTCTAACTGTTAGAAAAGGTGAATAAGATCATAAATGTGTGTAGTAAAACTTCTAATCCGCAAGAATACAGTTTATGCTGTTCTACAATTCCCAGAGGTAAAATAATGGCAAAGCCTCCATCCATTGATCTTTCATCCTAACTGCTTCTCCACAAACCAATTTTCAATGAATTGCTGTCATCAGGTAGAAGGTTCAGGAAACTTTTTTGCTGTCTTTATCTGAAGTGTTTTACTGGAACTTAACTAAATATCTTAGATACACTTGACTTGTACTGACTTCTCCATCTCTTTGCGTATGTCTTCTTCAGCCATGCCTTTGAGTCTGGAGTAGAACCACAGGTGCTCCTCCACGCTCAGCTTGTCAAACAGGACGTTGTGCTGCGGACACATGCCCAGATTCTGGCGAATACGCTCCATCTCCGTGCGGATGTCATGACCATATATGGTGGCAGAACCAGACGTGGGCGGGAACAGGCCCGTCAGGATGGACCTGTGTAAAACGTCAGTAAATCACGTCAGTCAAACAGGAAGATTTGTGAATCTCAGTATATTAGCCAAGAGCAGTATGTGAAGCACATCACCTGAGCGCACACATGAGGATAAAGATTTGTTGTTATCCACTGGACCATATCGAACCCAATCTATTTTCAGCAACACTCACTCAAGTTCAAGTAAGTTCAGTAATGAACTGTCTATATAATAGTTTTATTGATGAAACCAACCTTTAAATGACCTGCTTCTGCACAATGGATTTATAGGAAACAATGTCACATGTGATCCTGTGTTGCTGTAACTTCTCATCTCAT
This sequence comes from Sandelia bainsii, assembly GCA_032362345.1. NCBI lineage: Eukaryota > Metazoa > Chordata > Actinopteri > Anabantiformes > Anabantidae > Sandelia > Sandelia bainsii. Next base: position 1,772,354 of record JAUMHL010000030.1, read on the forward strand.
TGTCATCACTGTTAACTCTCCTTTAGTTACTGTGTAGAAGAGCTACAATCTTTTAAGTTCCTGCTAATACAGTCTGAGCTGTAGCAGAGGGGCAGTGAAAAACAAGGGAGTTCAGCTTCTTACTTGTTAAATCAACATTATGTGGAGAATCCTTTTCTTTGTTTGGCTGCACTGTAAACAGAAGGTGTTCTTCTTCTGTTGCATTTAGGGCTCTCAATGGGACCTGTTCTATTAAAACTACTGTTACCACCAGTAACCCAGAAACTTTAACTTTAGGTGTTGCTTATTTAAGAAATAGCTAACCCCATGGAGAAATACTTGAGATGAAGGTGGCTTTACATATGGTATATGGGATGGCCAGTAGCAGCCAGGTTTAATAGAGTGTAAATGTAAATGCTCAGAGAAGTCTTTAACTTACACTGTATATCAGTATTAGTTTCCACACAAGTCTCACTCACATAGTTGTGGTCTTCCCAGCACCATTGTGTCCCAGGAAGGACACCACCTGGTTTTCATGGAGGTTGAGGCTCAGTTTGTTCAGAGCCAGTTTGCTGCCGGTCTTGTATACTTTGGTCAGCTTATCTATACACACCACTAATGGCAGGTGGCTCGGCTCCTCCTCTATGCCCCGCATCTCCTCTGTGGTTTCAGTGACAAAAGGAGAAAACAAGTGGTGTACAAAACTACCTAAATATAAAAATAGATATTACAGTAACTTCCACTTCTCTCAATTCCTCTCATTAGTTCATAAGTCAATAAAGTAAAAATTGGCCTGACTACTGGCTACTTTTGAAGTCAAATTTTAACCTTTGAATCTGGTGCAACTGGTGTATTGCAAGCAACTTTGGATTTAAGATTTAGAAATATAGCCAAACAAGCAACTTAAAATGAATACGTCCAATGCCCGGTTCCAACTGACAAAGAAATAATTCCACGACCTGCTCAGCACTAGGTGAATAGGAGACAACTGTAATGTTGACCAAGAGCAGTTAAGTCATTACATTAAAAGGGGAAGAATAATGGATCAAGTTTGCTAGTTTATGTCAGTCTAAATCACCATAAGTTAAATGGATCTATATAACATCAGAATGTTGTCCACAAACTGTCCCTCGGCCCCAGTCATCATTTGTCTGTACCTGATCTCCGCTGGTCCATTGCACAAGCCTGATCCTCCTCCATCACACTGAGCCTGGCAGCCCCACCTCCACACCACGGCCAGTCCCACGTCTCAACACGCCCGCTGCCTGACCAATAGGATCTCTGCAGGGGGAAGTACCATGGGCGAGGCAGCCCATACATTCCTATAAAAGAGGGAAAACACGCAAGCTAATCTATCTGAAAAGAAATGTTACAAAATGGAAACAGGATGTTGGGGATTTAGAGGATTTGATACCTGGATGCACGGCCTCTATGTACCAGGTGAGCACACCATACACACCAGCATCGATAATGAGCATCATCATAGAAAGACCAAGGTTAAAGTCATCTCCTTCTACTGGTGATTGGCTGATGGTCCGCCACTGGATGCCAACGCCTGCTACCTCATACAGTGCAAAATACTTAGAACCCAGGCCAAAGGCTGTGGTGGACATCAGAGACTGAAAGAGAGAGATGAAGCAAGAATTTATTCACAGCATCTGGATTATTGGATAGTAATTTATCAAGGGATAAAGAGACAGAGATCATTTTTTTACAAAAAGATTCCAAATGTAGTTCGTAGATTCAAATGAAAAGGTGTGAAAAAGCAGAAAAGCCCGTACAGCGATGCACTTCTCAAAGGCAGTGATCTTATCATGGGCCACCTCCTCCCTGATGGCCACATACATGTAGGGTACGTAGCTGAGGAAGTAGATGATTCCTCCACAGGCTGAAGCCAGCTTGGCTTTAGAGTAGATAACGGACACCAGGAAACTGGAAAACAAATAAAATGTTACATAAGCTTCTGTATCATTTATTAGTTTTATAAGATCAAATACTGTAAATTGTATAAAGTAGAGTATATTAAGAGTAAACTAATACACTAACTCCCAGTCAAAGATTGGCCTGGTTCAGTGGAATTCTTCCAACAAACACACCAAAGATGTAACAACCTACGTGAGTACTATTTCCATACACCTAAGCAATAAAAGACTACGATAAAAAAATTACTATAAAAATGTCATGTAAATGACTTGTGTTGTAATATGTACTAATCATACTTAGGATTGCATTAAGAGAGAGATTACTTGAGAGATGTTTAATATCTAATAGAGAGCACTGTCTTTTACTGCACATGTGCATGAGCAATCCAGTTACACAGGTAACCAGACAGCATGTTTGTCTGCACTCTATTAACCTTGTTATTACAATGGCATGTCTACAGCACATGTTTCAGTCACAGCTGCAAACGTCACACATTTAAGCCTACTAAGACTGATATGGGAAGATCATGTGTGTGCATGTAAACGCTATAGTAAAGCTTTCGTGCCATTTGTTGATAATGCAGGGCTCCACCTCTTTTGCCTTAGTTTGTGGTCACATGGGTTCTGTACATGGTCATGTAGAATTTTAAATGTGTGTTTTATCTCTGCTTTTATCTTATCTTATTTTGCCTAGTTTTATACTCATATGTGGCACTTTTTTAGATTTTTTATAAATGTAAAGTGCCCTATACATAAAATGAAATATTATTATTATTATTATTATTGTTATGTATATGCACTTATGGTTACATAGTTGTAAAGACAGCATTTATCATATGACTTTGAACATATTTTGGTACTTTATTTTGTCACCCATATAACTTCCATTGCTGTTACATGTATACAGTATACATAGGGTTTTTTTTTCTGCATGAGTATAACAGTAATTAAGTGGGGCAATAGATGGATAGATACACATATAAACAGCTTAATCAACCTATTTTTTTCTTTTTTCATTTCCTTGTGGAACCCAGCTGGGAACTGGCTGGAACTGTACATGTAGCAGCTCAGTAATACATTTTTTTCCCAATCCCCAACTTTATTTAAAAGAAAACACAACTGTCATTATCTAACGATACTGATGATAAAATATGCTGCTTCTCGAGTTCCTTGATTTTGTGTGTGTGTGTGTGTGTTGGGGCATTCAGACTGTGGTGAGCTCAGTGTTTACTTACATTGCAAATCTGTCAAAGTGTTACTAACAGTGTGGCGTTGGTGGTCATTTAATAGAACAAGGAGATCTCACCAGAACATGATGGTAGCCACGGCATAGATGGTAAGAAACAGCCAGATGATGAAGGGGTCGCTGTGGAGCAACACCCGGCCATACTTCAATATGGCCGTCAGAGCGGTGACAGAGATGGACAGCTGGACAAAGCCAGTGATAAACCAAGCTACCCAGTGAACTGCATTGTTCAGACCCATCATCTTCATCACCTGAGAAAATGGCACGATGGTTATATGTAAGAATTTATAACTATTTACTCAACCAGAACCAGGTCACTGATATGTGAAGCATTGTGTAGAAGCCTTGGACCACTCCATGATTACTCTGTTTTAACTGATCCAGACAGACCCTCCTGAAGGGGGCTCTCTAAGGTGGAAGAGAAGGAGTAGCCCAATAACAAGCCAGCATCCCCTCTTAACATCAAAGTAACAATATGCTACAATATGGCTACAAACTAAGATATTTCACTTTTTGAGTGGTGCTTCTAATATATATATATATAAAAGGATGCAATCAAAAGATTTGAGGTGTAAGTGTAAAATAGAGGAGGAAGGACATTCTGCTAACAGCCAATGTGCCTGCAGGTGGCATGAGAACTCCGCATGTGACTGAGATGCTTGTGTTTGTTGAACACTGTTACCATGGGCATGTGCCAAAGAAGAGGCTGCACACATTATATAATTAGGTAATGTTAATTAGATCTCTGGGATATATTATAAAGTATTAATTCTGCTGCAGCTGCTAAATATTGAAGGATCAAGTTTGTTTTATTCTATATTTCACCTACTGTCGGGAAAAAGGTAACAAATACTCTCAACACTTTCTGATTTCTCTAGACTGTCTGTGGCTCTCAGCTCCATATATATTGGTTCCTAAGATGTGATGTAAAATTAGTCACAAATATATAGTTTCAATCTGGTTCTTATTAAACAAAAAGAAATTATGCATTTGTTGGGAACTAGTTTCAGTGCTGGATTAATCCACACAGACAAATAAAGAACACTGACAGGCGTATTCTTAAAAAAATAAGATTAAGAATAAAAGTGATAAAGAAAGTAATAAAACAACATAGTGTACAGGCTGTGGTCAGGGAGGAACCACTGTGATTAAAATGACTAAATACTAGGCTGACACGTTAACCTGTAGATTTACAATAAATCTGACAGATGTACAGTCATAGTCTCACCTCTTTGAGCCGCTGCTCCTTCTCAGCCACAATATGCTGTATCATCATGGCTACTGAGTAAACCCAGGAGATCACCATGCACAGAGGCATCATGTGCTCAATCACAAACAGAAAACTGACAAGAAAGATTCATCAGCTAAAGCATTTGGACGCCACACAGCGTTTCACTTCAGAAATTCCAACAGACATGTAACATATACAACTATATAATAATTTTCAGTGATGAATGATCTTGCCATGACCATGCTCAACATTATGACACAATTTGTGTATAAAGTTCATTTCTTACTCGTCTCTCGTGTAGCATGGGTATGGGAACATCTGGACGTAGTTACCAGGCTCCACCACATCATGGCCCACAAATGTGTTGATAATAGCTCGTTCTATCATGTCTGGTGGAGAGCGAGATAAAAAAAAAAGACATAATAATGTTCCTTGTCAATAAATGTAGGTAACACATCAACTTTGATGCTAATATTTATTATGCAATAATAGGTCTTGTAATGTTTTCACAGCTGCTGCCTGCAGGTGGCTAAAATACTGCATGCATCTAGCAGACTAAAGACAAGTTTATAAAGCCAATGTGAGAATTGTTTGGCCACAGCTAGTCGGATCCTGAGGCACATCTCACCTGCTGTGAAACTGTAATGCTAATATTTAGGCTTCTAGAGCTGAAAGATTAAGTAGCTGCTCAGTAATTTGTGTCACCGCTGATGTTTTTCTTGCTCTGCCTGTAACTTTAAAGCGTGTAAACGTTTTCCCCCGAAACAAAAAGATGACTTTGAAAATCAGTATATGTGCCCTTTAAAAGCGTACTTGAGTCATTTAATATTGCTCTTCCATTTGATCCACAGATCAAAATTACTTCTGCTTTGGAACGTCCTGGTAGTCAAATGGTTACAGCACATGCCATGTAACGCAGCATCCTCATCTGAAGACCTTTGCTGCATGTCAGGTGTTACAGTATATCTGTATGTGGCGCACAGCTTACAGTCACAGCACCCTGTGCATACATAAATTATAGTGCATACTGTGATGCATGTGCACTTGTGAAGTAAGAAGAAGAAGTGAAGCAAAGAATAGACAGCATCTTATTCTACCCTCCCATCAAGAAAGAAGAATAAGGTGCCATATAACCCTGCATTTAGATGGACTTTGTCAGATGGTGTGGCAGACGTGTCTGTCTCCATAGTTTGCAATAAATTACACTATGCAGCTACGCTTTTATGCAACTACACTGCAATCACAAATCCATTTTTCAGGAATTGTGATAGTTGGGTTACGTTACGATCCAATGTATTTTGTGAATTAATTAAGTGCTACATTTACCTACAGAAAGGGAGACAGAAGGAGAAGGTTGGGAAGTATGGTCATCTTGTAAAGCTAGTGGCAATAGTCTCAGTGTGTCTGTTGATAGCATATGGAGGAGAGAGTCAAAAAAGCAACTCCTTCTCTGCATTAACTGTGCATTTAAACAGCCACTCTGTGCAGATTCAGACAAAATCCATAACTAAAGTGACTGGGGTTGTTAATAGAAAAAGTCACGCGGCTATGGTGGTGGATGTGGGGTTTCAGCATCACAGTAATTCCCTTTATTAACAGACAACAAGGAAGTGTCACATAATTTACCTACACAGCCTTGAGTCTATAATGCAGTTTATAGGCTCAATAGGCTTAATTAACATTTGTTAAAGATATGTTTGACAGTTAACTTTTTTTGTCAAATAAATGAAAAGTATATTGGATTTGGCACTGCCCTTCCCCTGCCGCTTTACCAAAAACAAAACAAAAACAATGACCGTCCAAAACTGTGATACAAAATGAACCATGAATCTCGTGAACCATTCAAGCCCTAGTATTAACCTTCATCAGATAATGTCGTAATACAAAATTCAATTAGCCTCCAAATTGAAGTGATGCAGAAATCTCAATGCTTGGCAAATAAAGTCTGCAAATCTCAGAGAAGTAAAAAAATTGGTTTTATTTTTATCATTTGGGTCACCCAAGCCTGTCAGTTAACCTCACATTTTAATGTTAACTGTGCATTGCTTTGGAAATTTCTGGGCCAGCTCCTCAGACTATGTCCTGTCACATTGGATGCATCATTGTGGATCAACTTTCTGTCAGATGAGCAGCTTCCCTGCTCTCTGCTTCCTGAATAAAAGATGACTTGCTGTGAGAAAGTGCTTCTGCTGCAGTTTGCACTGGCATCTTCACAGGTGCACCCACCTCACAGTGCACAGTGGTAAGAAATGTACCAGAGTAAATGCTTTTCTTAGTACGAAAAACAATGCGTTTGACACCGTAGTCTCTAGTCTAGCAAAGTCTAACACATCTGCAGACTATGCTAAAGCAGTCACTTCATGTTTGTTTCTCATTACAATTACAGTAGAAAATATGAGCAAATAAATTATATATCATATCCATATTCAAACCTGTATCATGAATATACTGTATCCAGCACTGAGGAAGCAAACATTTCAGTCACCTACCTTGGATCCAAACAAAACCGTACAGGAAGTAGAATTTCCCCCCCGTGTTTGGCCCGGGACGCCAGTAGGCTCGTCTGATTTCATTTGTCTTCTCTGTAAAGCTGGAGTTTTGTCTGATTTTGTAAAGAACGTGTGGTGGCAGAGAACCATCTCTGTTAGTCTGGAAAATCACACCTGACAAGAAAAAGAGAGTCAGTGTCCAGTCGCTCTAGCACCATATTATGTGTTCAAAGCCAGTTCCTGCATTCTCTTTTTACACGTTTACATTTGCACTTGTTTGCACGTCGCAGTTTCAAGATTCAAGATTCAAGATTCAAAACACTTTATTAATCCCAGAGGGAAATTATTTCATGGTCAGAGCTGCATTTCAGACGCCCACTGCATTATAAAGCAAACTGTTTTATACATTAAATACACTCTTACTTTGACTGCAAGTGCATATAGGCATTAAATCTGCCCTAAAACGACTTCCTGCTCTAACACCACTGCTTTAATTGTGATCCCTGGATGGATTTTTAAATCAAATAATGATATCAAATGACCTACAAGTAGTTGGATGAAATTAGCTACAGTGATCACGACATGACACAGAGGGATGACTCACTAGCAAACACAGACACGTTGTCCTGGTAGGCCTGGTTCAGGGTATAGTTGACAATGCTGTCCTCGTCAGGAAAGCCCTTGAAGACATCCACACTGACCTGAAAGTATGAATCCAAGATTCAGATAATGTTCCACAGCAGAAATTCATGAAAGCAAGCGTCCTGATTAAATAGAATGAGTTTCCAAACTTTATGTTGATGCTAAGCTAAACATGTTCCGACACCAGCTCAAAACTTAATCACACAGACATCTATCTATCTATCTGACAATCACATGAGTAACTCAATCTCAGCAAAAAAGCAAATATGTCAAATCATTGTGGCCTCACGTCCATCCAGTACTTGTGAATGAATGCACTTGCACTTAAGGATGAACTGATTAGACTTTGGTGGTCAAAGGTCAAATGTCAAAGTCACTGTAACCTCATGTCTGTCCCACTCTCGTAAACATGATATCTCAGGAACGGCTGAAGGGAATTTCCTTACATCTGGCACAAACGTCCACTTGGACTCATTGCATGAACTGATTAGAGTATGAGTTTGGACCCACATGCACGTAACTTCACTGGTTGGCAGAATCATACAACAGTTATTAGTTAATAGTTTTCAAACTACTGCAGTGTGGGCGCAGTGATGGCACTTTCACAGTCACCCATGCTGTGGGCACTGAGAACCACACTCTAGAACCACACATAAATGCCCTGAACCATAATCCTCTCAAGTTTTATCTCTGACCAGATGCCAGTGGTGCTTCACCTGTTCCAAATCAGAAAATCCTACCTATTACAGTAATTAACACACTTGTTCTATTACTTATCATCATTGCTTTACGATCATGCACTTTTAAACATTTGCTTAGAATGATTATGCTAAGCAAGGTAAGGGGCATCTAAAATAATTGAACATGAAAAAGTTTTTTTTGAATTACATTAAGAAAAAAAACGTTTTTACCATCTTCGTCTTTTAGATGCATCTGTACATTGTGAATATTATATACACATGTATGTTTCTGTTTAGATGTGTATTTTTTTTCCTATGTTATTATTATTTTTCCTGTGTTGATCTTTTTTGTCTTGTATTTTTTCTTTTTTTCTATACTGTTCTGTAATATTATTTCTACTGCAACCTTGAAATTTCCCCTTTGGGGATCAATAAAGTATCTATCTATCTATCTAT
>JAUMHL010000030.1:1781098-1799667 GCA_032362345.1 Sandelia bainsii
GTTCTGTAATATTATTTCTACTGCAACCTTGAAATTTCCCCTTTGGGGATCAATAAAGTATCTATCTATCTATCTATCTATCTATCTATCTATCTATCTATCTATCTATCTATTTTGACTGTATGTACTTTTGTCCAGTAGGAGGTCTGTCATGGTTTGAGCAGTACATTCAGCATCAGACGTGCCAGGTACTGAGCTCAGTCTGTTTTTTATCTTTTCTTTATGAAAAAGCATTCTGTTCATGGATTCTACTGGATGAAATAATTTTGATTAAAAAAAACAAAGCAACAGCTGTCTATTGGTCAGGGATACAGTACTTAAAAGGGCTCAACGAGTAAATTCTAGTGTGTATGTTATATTCTTGGAGCATGTAAAGACTGAATTTTCAGTTGCTCTCTAGCGATACTTTCTGCTTTGCATTGTGCACTATACTCACCTTAGACATGAAGTGTGTCCAGCCACAGGCAGCGTTGTCGATGGTGTCCAGCTGCTCCAGCAGAGTGGACGTGTTAAGAAGACTGTAGTTTCCTTCCATCACACTCTGCATCAGTTCACTATCTGTGCCATTCAGCAATTCAGGGTGCTGCTGAAGTTCTGAGGACAGCTGGCGAGAGAGGAGAAGGATCAAATTCATGGCCAAATATCACAGCACAGGTGATTTTTTTACACCCTGGTGGTACTTTATCATTAATAAGTGAACTGTATGTGAATGTACCTGCTGTAGCCACACCAGGTGGCTGTGCAGCTGGCCCTCCTCCAGGAAAGTCCTGAGCTGGGCGGAGATGTTGAGCCACACCCGGGCGTAATGGGTCACGTTCCCAACAAATGCAAATGTCTCATTTGCCTAAGTGCAAAAAGTTAATAATCTTTATTTAAAGAAAAATGATTTCACATGAATTCAAACATTCGCTGATATGGCCACTATTCTTCTCTTACTTCACCAGTTCCATCTACAGCATCTCTCACACTCACTGCTATTTCCACCAACTTTAGCCCACTTGCTCAAATAATAGATCTACATATTGTAGATGCTGCCAAGAGTTTATGCTTACAACAGCATTAGATGCTACAGAGCCAGATTCATTAGGTGGCTTTGTGTAAACTGGTGTTTTGTGTGTGGAACAATTTTACATTATCTCACATACATGTACCTGCACTGCCTCTGCCTCTTATTTCATCCATAAAATAGCTTTGTCTGCAAAATACTTGTAAGAATGTACTTGTAAAGAATGACAAATGTAACGTGAAAGCTGTTCACAGTGATAAACGAAAAGGGAATTTCAATCCACTGAAAGAGCTTTGACAGTGAACAATCTGCTCACACGCCTGAACCTTAAACACCGTTATCTACTTGCCTTCTGAATTACTTTATCCACCTGGGAACCGATGGGGGAGTAGAGGATCTTGGGATTCGTAGTCATCAGGTGAACCAGTAGACCCAGATTCCTCTGTTCTTTGCTGGTGAATCCCAGAGAACTCATGTTACCCTGCTTCAAAGCCTCTGGCTCAATGATCCTGCAACATGGTTAAAGGTGATTAACTTAACTGATAACTGTAAAGTCACAGAGACCTGAGGTTTATATACGGAACGTTACCAGTGACAGGTTGTTAAAATAAAGTTGAGTTCAGTTGATTTATTGTGTTTCTCAAATAATCATTGCTGTAATATCAAATGAAAATATGATAAAAAAGACTAAAAGTGAGGACTAAACACTGTTGAAGATGCATGAACAGCAGTCTAGTCAGAGGATAAGAATCGGCTGATTACAACTCGGGTCCTAGTTTTAGCAGTGATTTTAGTTAGTCAACCAAGTTAACTGCTAAAATGTGGGAACATAAAAGAACAGCTAGAGAAACATGTGATGGGCTGAGAAATGTTAGCAGTCAGACAGGTTGTAAACAAGTCAGTAACAATGCAATTTCTTTGGACAGGAAAATCTTCCGCCTTACGACAAGAGCAGCAAGTGAAACAACTAAGCTATCATCTGCTGTGCTGTGAAGTTCTTACATTTTTTGCCTGTCTGTTTTCATATTGATTTCAAAACCCCTCACTTAGGTTGTTGGATGCTGTTGAAGAGCAGGGGTGTAATGATAAAAGGTTTAGTTCAGCTCACACTACGCCTTCAGACACAGTGTTACTTTCTTAATGTAGAGCCCACAGAAAAAGCAGTAGTGCATGTGGGTTGAACTGAGACATGAGACCGACATATAGAAAAAAAACTATCTTCACATGGCTCTCATCTCTGTGATTTTACCCACCTGTTGTTCCCACACAGAATCGGCTGCAGTCCAGCCCACAGTTGTACAAACGCTGAGAACTGAGAGTGAGGATTTACCGCTTCCTCCTTCCCTTTCCCTCCTTCTGCTCTCCCACCTCCCTCTGCTCCTTCCTCTCCCTCCTCTCCAGAGATGTCAGTTGCATTGAGACCCGGGGTGGTGGTGTTAAGGGGCAACGTCATATTTGTGGGAGACGCTGGAGATCGACCACTACAGGCTCCTTTGGGCAACAGGCGAGCCAGGCCAGACAGCAAGTCCACATCTTTGAGAAGCCTCTCTATATCGGCCAGGTCCTTCAGTAGGGCCCCAAGGTGGGACTGAGAGAGAGGGACCAAAGACTTGGGTTGTTCTAGGTGAAGCTGGAGGAGTGGAAGAGAGAGAAAGCTAGTCGGTGTTCTCCAAAGTTACAGTAGGTAGAGCAGATCACCTACTAATCACTAATTTAATTGACACTTCGGTCCCCTGCTCCTCCTGTCCACGTGCTGATGTGTGCTTGGGCCCTGACATGCTCCCAATGTTCTGACCAGCACTGTGCATGGTAGTTTTTACCAATGGTATGTGAGTGTGAAGAGGTGAATCAAGGCAACAGGCAAACTGAAATGAATTAAACGCAAGTTTTCAGCCTCCACAGGACACAAAGATTTGTAAAACAAACACCAAGAATGGAGAAAAACATCATATAATACTGTGATTTGTATCTTACATGACCATTTTTTGCAGCTGCTGACATACAGACATGTATTTAAAATGTTCCACGTGCTTTTTCTGTACCTTCTCAGTGACACTCTGTGTGTTAATCTGCTCTCTCAGCTCGAGGCTCAGCTGTCTGAAGCGCTCGGACCTTTGTCCCTCTCCTCCGCTGCACACTGCGTTGCGATAGGCCTGCAGCATGGGCCGCTGCTTCTCAGGCACCAGAAGGATCTTACTGAGGTCACTGGGCTCGCCCTTCGCACAGGTGAGGGCCTCCAGCATGGCCCCAGTTACAAGGACCTCCTGTGGAAAACACAATCAGTTGATCTGATGTAAACATTTAGATGTTCTCTGACACAAACACACATTTCATTGGGTATTTCCTGACCAGGTGAAAATCATGAAGCTGCTAAAATGTTTTTGAGAGAGTCAGAGAACTATTCTAATGGTCGTAAAGCTTACTTGCCCATGGGACGCTCACTGATGTTTCTGCACCAATTTAAGCAGGATTAGAGGTGAGCAGAGCTATAATTGATACAATAGCTGAAAACATCTGTGTGGGTCTCCACGGCAGTTAACATCCAAACTTTTGCTCACTTAGTTAAGCAGCTTACTCTATAAAGTTATTTCAAGCTTCAAACCTTAGAATGTACACTAAATGTAAACCCTGACTGGAAGTGTCCTGAATCAGCAAGTATACCTCCACATCCTTCAGGCCCTGCTGGTCATCTCCCTGGTTTCCTGTGACTTCAGTGAGGCCTAAAGCCTGGGACATCAGTTTGAGCAGAGCCTGCCTATGGGCTGCTTTCATTTGGTCACGTAAGGCTTTGTGTATCACACCTCCACCCAGACTGTGTACCTCTTCTAACAGCTTCTCCTAGTGGTGGGGAACAGAGAGAACACACACTTGTTTAGTGTTTGATGAAATCAATTACAATAAAACATGCATTAATACAGCTGTAATACTGGCAAAAGAGTGTATTACTATACTATTGTTCAAAGGTGTGGGGTCACTTTGAAATGTCCAGATTTTGTATAATCAGAAACACAGTGTGCACAGTGTTAGTGTAGTAAATGACTAGTGAAACTGCTTTTTGTAATGGAATATCTACATAGACGTATAGATATAGATACCCTGTGGATGCACTTGATTGGAGCCAATTTCATCGTATAACAGGGCAATGACCCAAAGCACAGCTCCAAACAATGTAAGAACTATTTAGGGAAGAAGCAGTTTGAATCTGGATGTTTGAACTTACCTCCAGATGAGAGACTTTATCTCCAGTTTTATGTTTGACATTCTTTGCTCCCTTAATCCAACTTTGGGTCTTTTCTCCATCTCTGACAGATGTACCAAATATGAGACTGTGCACCTAAAGGACACACAATACACACAAATGAGTTTGACCGGTGGTGGAAAGTAACTTAATACTCTAATTACAATAATTACTAGTATAATTAGTAGCATTTTTAAAATTCTGATTAAAAGTGCAAAATACAAAAATACAAAATTCTTCCTCAGATCCTCAGTGGGAAACGCACAAGCTGCAACGCACGACGTAAAGTAATTCAAATCATAATTAATGATTGAAAAAGTAAATAAATCAGCTCCATTGTTACCAGCTGAAACATTAAAGTGATCAAAGGGGCACTAAAGGCTGAATTATTATTTGTTGTTGTTGTTGTGCCAGTTGGCTGCACTGCTCCATGCATCACCTTTTTTAAACACTTGCAATACTCAACACTAGGCATTAGACAAAAACCTAGTGTTAATAATAATTAGATTAACCGATTAGTATCAATACATGAACATGCGCAGGCACAATGCAGAGTCAAGACCTTTGGTTCGCAAATGTCTGCATCAATAAAATCTGATATATTTGATTTTTAGATGATTTATGCATTTATTTTGAATTGTAATGACCCAATAATTTGATATTTTGATATTTACATCTCTCTTATCGTCGCACCAGAAGTTGCTGCATATTTATCCTTAATGTATCGGATTGCTGACAGTGTATGGAGATGTGTATCATATCGGACTCACACCAGAGATGCCAAACCCTAGTTTATATCACGTTAAATACAGAATGAAATCCATTTGTGTCTCTTCAACACAAAAAGAATAATATGTACTGACACAGGTGGCAGTACACATTATTCTGTAACAACAAATAAGGAACAAGTAGCAGTCAAAAACAAGCAAAAAATATGCATCAAGTTAAATAAGCTCAAATGCAAATGAAGTCCATGGCCTTTACTGAACTGTGATATGAGCGTGTTAGTAAAGTAACAGTGAATCACCTCTCTGACGCTGACTGGAGTGTTGAGCAGCAGGCTGGTTGTGGAGTTGGACAGGGAAAGGTTTTTGACCAGGAACTGCTGGAAAACGGACTGGTTCTTTAACACACTGGCCAGTGTGAAGACTGCATCCAAACACACACACACACAATACAGAAAATGAAGTCATCTTTCTGTTAGCCAATACTTATTTTATTCTTGATGAAACAAGAGCTTTGAATGAAGGTGTTCAGTCTCAACATTAAAACGTCCTCTGATCGACAGTCTAGTTTTATGGTATGTGCCAGGCAGATCATTCATAGTAAAGCACCCTTGTTTTGTGTTTCGGATCAGGGGCAATGCAGGAGACTGACCACCTCTCAGTGTATCATGGACAGCAGCCATGACAGCCATGAGAAGGTACTGTCTGTACTTCTGCTGAACTTTGTAGGCTACTTGTTACACAGACAGAAAAAAAGCTATTTCAGTGCAGTTTTTTCACTTGTATTCCTGTCTGAAGAGATGACAAATTATCGTAAATATGACAATGGATACAAATGACTTTGTCAAACTGGCGGTTCCTCAGCAGAAGTTAACAGATGGGATCAGCTTTCTCTCTTTGTTTCATGCTATCGAGCCCCTAGTGGAAATGCTCAGACTGCAGATTGTGATTGCGTCGCTTTAGGAAGTGACACACTCATGCACCCAACAATATGTGAAATGGCCTTTGTGTATCCACCATGTTCTCATCCAACAGTATCACATAATGATGCTACCCACTCAATAGCAAGACTGAAGATCTCCGTTGGCATCACTCTTTGACACCATGGGAATGACTGTAGCTGCCTGTCAGACTTCTCATCAAACCGATTAGTTACAGGGTGAACCAATCATGGTTTGACTGACTCACACAAAAATTTCAGGGTTAGGTTAAGTGAAAAGATAACGTAAGTACTTCCTGGACACAACACACAACGTCTCACACAATCAATTGACATCACCTACATCTTATAGTGACATTATGGTTCGTAGACGACTGCTCTACCAACCAGTTCATTCTTAACCCCAAGTGACAATTTGTACCAAATCCCTCAACACATTCCTGTTCACAGGTATTGGATGAAGGTGAGATTACTATGACCTTGAACTTTGACCTTTGGCCACCAAAAACTAATCATATCATCATTGACCCCAATTGGACAATTGGACCAAATTTTAAGAAATTCTCTGCAAGCTTTTTTCACATATAATGTTCACAAGAATGCGCCTCCAGCCCCGGATATAACTGGCACCGAGGCATTAAAACAGGAGGCAAGAGACGAGTCTACAGTGAATATGAAGAACTTGACAATCTGCCAACATGCAGGTGCAAATTGGCCGGTATCTCTCATAGTATCACCAAAGTACTCAAATCCTGACCACAAATCAGACTTAGGTGCACTTTAAAGTATCAACAGAATAAGAGGCAGGGAAATGGCTGGCACCTGTTCATAGGCAGCTGGTGTACAGAACATTATCAGGTAAGTATAACCAGTTCTTAGCAGGCAGTGAGACTGAAAACAAAAGCCACAAAACATTCTACGGGCTAGAAGACTTTCTGGTAGGTGTAGTGCAGTACAGAGATGGACAAGTTCAGATAAATATTGTTTGTTTCACAATAATTAGTCTGATTCACAGTAATTTTTTTTGCACTTTTAAACTTGAGCAAGTGAATTCACAGAGTTTGAGAACACTGAGCTATCAAACTGCTGATACATTCACTTCATTACTAGAAACCTAGAAGAGAAAGTCATCACACACATTAGATAAAGCATGGCCATAGGTCAGACCTTGGTTGCTGCTGAAGTTGTAGTCTGGTGGTAAAGGGGTGGAACTGAGACTCTCCAGGTGCTGCTGCAGAGTCTCCAGCTCTTGACCCAAACCGGGTCGGTCAGATGTGAAGAGTCGGTTCTGTTCAACCACTTCACTGATTCGTTCCAGCAGCTGGGTCACACTAAGAAGAAGCAGTTTTAGATGTTAACACGTTTGCAAGATGTGAGTGAGAGAAGAAACATATTCTTATTGTTAGTCCTTTTCTTTTGACAACAGTCCTCCACTTAGAAATAACTCTGCACAAAGATCCACACATTAAAAAACATAAGTGAGAGAAGGACAAAAAAAAGTGGAAAGAAACAGGACAAACTGAGGAAATGATTGTAATGGTGAGTAAAGGAAGAAGAGCGGGTGGGCAGAGATTTGCAGAAGTGGCAGGAGAGAAAAATCAGAGCAGTATTTAAGTGTAAGTGTCTCAGCATTCCTCCCATGATCCATGCTAAACATTAGACTAAGGTAAACTTCTGTTTGCAAAGTTTTGGAGATTTTCTTACTGATAGATTTGACCTGTGATTCTGTTTGGCTTAATTCAGCAGCTGCTTGTTGCTTGTTTGTTGTTCTGGATGTTGCAGGAAGAAAATGGACTGGATCTATTACATGAATGAGAGGGCTGTATTTTCTCACTGAGACTAAGTATGTCTGAATATGGCCTCATTCTGATCTCAGTGTTGTCAAAGAAACAGATCACGTAAGACAGAAATCTGCTTTAAAAACACAACACAGCATCTACTCACGTGGAGTTCTTGTACTGCAGGAAACCAAATTCGTCCCTTTGTCCATCTGGGCACAGCGACTGCATGATGGGAATGATGCCAGCCGACGTGAGCGGGGCTGCGCTGTAAAAAGCTGGACATGAGGGAGGACAGTAGGGGGAAGGACAGACACACAAAAAAAGAAAAGACAAACCCACAGACCAAAGAAAAGAGTGTGGCAGAGGTAGGGAGGAGGGTGGCGAGGGAATACAGAATTTACAGATGTAGAAAAAGAGAGAGATAAGGACCAATGAGTGGGGGAGGGGTATGATGGAACAAAGAAACAGAAGATCAAACAGGACAATGAAAATGAGAAAGCAGAGGGGGGAGATTCTGTGTTAGAAAGTTGGAAAGGAAGGTAGATGTTCGAACAGCCACCTGAAAGGCAGCACAACAGCTAACGGCCAGAGAGGTTCCTACATGTCAGTGCTGAACACACACGCCTTTCATCATCTGGTTGCACAAACATGGCTCATGATGGATTTTTCCTCATCTGTCTGTAAATGCTGGCTGGATTACTCTCCCAACCAGGAAGAAAGAAACTTCACATTTTGCAAATAGCTCAATGTTACCATAGTTACTGTGCTGCTGAAGCACTGAGTGTGTGTGTGTGTGTGTGTGTGGATCCTGCACATCCACCCACAAAACACTTCCTATTGTCCTACACCTCACACTGACTCTCATATCATCCATATTATGTTCTACGTAAATACACAATACAAATGTTTAATATATTCTTTAGGTGTTAAGGGTCTCAAGTTGTGGTTGAAAGCTTTTGCAGAAATGTTAAGAATTATTTATCACACATCAATATTTCTGAGGTCTTTATAAAAGGTATTGAGTCTAACTGTGAATTATTTGTCTCAGCTAGGGATGTAACAGTTCTGAAACCCGGAAGTCCCACAATTGCAGCTGTGTTCAGGGACAGTCAACCGAACCTGAAGAATCCTCTAGTATAAGCAGTTAAGAAAGGTCTGTCGAAGTACATTAACTACTTCTACAACAGTATAGTAGGAGTGCAAAGAACTGTGACTTCAGATGTACACATCATTAACTCAGACAGCTGGATGCTTATATTAAGTTCAGAACAACTGAACACATTATAGTACAAAACAGGGACCGTGGATTTTGCTCCGCATGACTTCCTTTTAATAGGGGGGGTAAATCTTTTAAAGGCCAGTATGAACAAGGGGAGTGATTGGAGCACTGCAAAAAATTTTTTCGATTTTCATATGGGCACACATGTGGAAAAACTGTAAAATTGTCCTTTAAAGTGTGTTTTTAACTATCTCCAAAAAAATCCAAAAGAATATGCAGAACAGAAAAACATAGCAACTCTCTGGAGAAATTAAAGTCTCCTATCTGCATAACTCTAATTGAATGCAGTGCATCTTTGTTTATGCCTTAACAGACTTTGGTGGTTTGTGGTTAAAAAGTACAAGAGATATTTTTAGCCCCCTTATTTACATTCTCTGTATATCACTTCTTATTTTCAATATATTAAAGTTTTTAAAGCTCAATTAAAGGGAAAGAATAACTCACGAATGTGCTCCCAGAATAGAAACTAAAGCTGAATTGCCAGCACTTGCACTCCCACTGTTAAAGCCCAGAAGGTTTGGAGAGACCATTAAAGTTAGAGACCCCACTGTCTTTAGTCAAATCCAGATCCAAATCCAGCTTTGCTTTATCTGGGATTAGGCTTTATACCCATGACTTCAAAAACTGAGTAATACCAGTGTGGGTTACTGGCAATAAGAGGGTCCACCAGTGATCAAGAGATGATTCAATGTTACACAACATCAATGTGCGCTGTATAAGAGAAGCTGGTCTGTCAGGTACCAGAACATGTATAGAAGTAAAGTAGGTCAATTTATGGAGCTCACTGACATCTGACCTCTCTGACCAGCAAGCTGAGAAGCAATGTCATTAAGACAAGGTGTTAAACACAGGTCAGAATTCATCATTAAGTGAAAAATGAACTGTTGAGAGTCAGCTTTAAGTACACAAACTGCTGTATGGAGCGAGAGTTACATGGAATGAACAACAGTTCACTCAGTTATTTTTACAGACTCACTCAAATACCCACACAAATCATCTAAACACACAAAAACCACACACCAAGACACACAGGCAGCAGCTGCATATTTTAAGTAGGTAGCAGCAGGTCTCTTAATACAAGCGTAGAGATTATTCAGCTTATTTTAGACACTGCAGGGAAACAGAACGCACAGAAGTCTTGTTAGAAGCTTTTGTAAAATGCTAAAAACAATACTGTGTGTGACAATATTCAGCAGCATCTTGATGTCATTTACTGATCAGATCGTTCCATGTGCAGAATTAATACAAGTGTGTTCCTCTCTGTCTAGTTTTTTGGCTGATTTGGACAGAATAAAGCAGTTTGGCATCAGTCCTGAACAGTGTGAAACAGGATGGTTTGATCTGCAGTGATGATGGAGCTCAGCCACCAGCTGACGCAGAAATTACAGTGAAAAGTATTCACTCCTCTTGAAGGTTTTCAGCTTTAGTTACTAGTTATGTTGTGCTAATATGTTATACAAGGCATATTCAGTTTACATGTACACTCAACCCCAACTCGTGCACCTGCTCGTCAATAAAAATGATCAGTTGATCCATCTTCATGTTGGGAGGTGGGTTCGAAACAGGACCAGAGATGGAGCAGCTAGAGGGGTGGCTAGAAGACAGAAACTGAATTCCTTTTCAACACATTTAATGTCACAGCCACGCACATAATTCTGACTTCAGTCAGCACACACGCCTCAAGACTAGATACAGTAGATCAAGACTGAGAGGAACACACTCACCTACATACAGTACACACACAGACACAGATAAGACCCAGGTACTTCAGTCATTCAGTGGCTCATAAGACTTGAAGAAAGTTGCAAACATGAAGTCATGGGATTTTCGAGTTAGGAAACATGAATTACTCTGACAAAGAAAGATCTCTTCTATCAAAGTCAATACAAACTGTGAAGTTCATGGTGGTCAGAAGCTCCACATGAAGGAGACCACAGTAGTATTTAGTTGTACTGAGCAGAAGTGAACTTACTGGGATCTTTCTGATCTCCTGCGTTTGTGAGAGGACTTTTGGTGACTTTATCGGGAGGAACACATTATCATCGTTTTTTAAATATGACAACAGCTAGCCTCCTAACAAGACCCTGCTACCATCGGACTTCTTGGTCTCCATCGCTTCCAGCGACAACCTCAGACTGATCCACTTGATTTCTCAGCTTTAAGGTAACTGTCAATTGTGTGCCGCTGTTGCTTCTCTTGAACTCAAACTTCTATGGTATCTACTGTATCTCACCTCCCTTATTGCATATTATTATTACAATTATACTATTCATCTATTTATTATTTTTGTTCTAGATTTATGCCTTTCTATTGTTCTTAACTTCTGATGTCAGTTTTACTCTGCTGCTGTGACATGCCTCATAATCTCATCTTATTACTGTAAAAGTGAACTGCTACTTGGCTATGTTCCAGCCAGGGGCATGGAAGACAAATTGTGGTGTCACTGGTTTTAATTCTGACAGCACAGGACGAAGTATAGTGGTGTTACAAAGCTATAAAGTCAGGGTGGATGGAGTCCACAAAATATCAGACTTTAATACATGAGACTTTAAAAGATGGCGCTGTCCATTGTTTCCTATTTCAGCCTTATGTTTTAAAGCATGACCATGCGTGCAGTGGTTTTCATTGCAATCCTGACCATGGAGGTCCCCCAACCTTAACTAACTATTTATGCCAATCCAAACCTGCCCATAGATACAGATTAATCTCTGAAGCTTGAATGAGATGTGCATAGACCTTTGAAACACATTCAGTGAGAAGGCCACAATCTGGTGGGACATGTGTGGATAGAAGTTCAATAGGACTTTTTAAAGGTTTTCCTTGGTAAAATAAGGGGGAAAGGAAACAGTCTCATGAGGAGTAGCTATAGCATCTTTTTATGTCTTTGCATTATGTTTTCAGGTTGTCCATTTGTCCACTTGAATTAATGCACAAACGTATTAGAATATGACAGAATTCTCATTTAGGTATCAAATATATGTATAATTATACAAGGAAACCACTTTTCTTAAGACATCTATGACTTTAAGGGAAGAGACCTTTCTTGTTCACAATAATTTACATTCATTCTTAAGTTACACTTGTCTACACTAGCTGCTGAGGGACTGAAATGTGTAGGTTCTAGGTGGTGACCTTCCAGCGTACATAGTACACAGTGTATATACAAAGAGGAACACACAAACCCAAAACAGGATTAGCACACTGTGGCTAGGTTAACGAGGAGATCAAAATGTTTGCATGAATGTATCATGTTTGCCAGGATCAGGTGTCAGGATAAAATAATGTGATGATGACACTTACAAACTGGTCCGTCCAACATGTTGAGAACATGCATCGTGCACAGAAAAGAAAGAAACACAATTGGAAGACAAAAAAACAGCAGAAAGAAAAACAGAGGTGAAGTAACAGAAGAAGACAAAAATCATTCAGATACACTGGGTGTTGCCTACAGGCACCATTAAGTACACTGTGAACTAACTAAAACATGAAACAAAGTCAACTAAGGACAGTACAACACAAAACTAAAAAGTGACCTACAAAAAGTTGACACAGCACTACAGCATGTGGTGGGATGCAGATCACATATTTGTAAAAGCAAGTAATTAGCAAAAATATATGTTTCATGGTTTTTGACACAAGCCGAATTTAAAACAACAAATACTGCAAGTTAAGATGGAGACATTTAGAGGTGCCTTCCAAACCACTACACAACATTTATTTACTCTTTTCTTCACAGCTTCCTCATAACACAGTACCAATCCTCTTAGTAAATGTCCTTTAAAACTCCTCAAAGCCTGTGTTGTTGTGCACAGCCACCACTTTAAGTAGACCACTGACACCGTTTTCCTGAACTTGAAATTTGCTTTGTGCTGTGTTTGTGGTATCATGTGCAGAGCACATGTTGCATTAAGTTAACTTGGTATTCTAGTGAATAATGTGTTGTAAGGTATACGGGTGTACGCTGTGCAATTTTGGGCTGTCCCAGACCAAATATCACCAAATGTGATATCTTTAGTTGGGGCTCCAAAAAACAGTCCTACGCCGCACTGTGAGAGAGGTTGAAAGACAGATACTGTCCCAAACAAAACTCTGACAGTGTCAGAAATTCAGAATGACCATCTCATATTGTGATTGCTGTGATAATTCCTGTCTGCTAACTAACTAATCAGAATAAAATGACACAATACACAATACAATCTTTATCCTTGTATATTAACTTGCATTGTAGCCCACAATACAGCAGGTGTTACCATAATACAAAGTTGATGCTGTACCCAAGTTTCTTAGGTTTATGTCACGCAGTGTTACTGCAGTAAACCCAATGTAAATCCCCACTGATCTTTACTTTCATCATTCTTTGTAAAACAACTAAGCGTGTTCTTTGTTTCTTTCCATGCAGCAGTCCTGGAACCACTCAGCTGCACCTTTGCTGGCAAACTAAATACGTTCAACAAATGTGCAGCAGCAGTGGAGTAACACATAAAATGTAGATTGTTTAAGCACTCTCCTACCTCCAGATGTGTTTAAAACAGCATAAATATTAGGCTTACTGTGATAAAAGCAGGAGCTTCAGTAAAGCAGCCTCCACTGACACACAGTATAAATGACTGTGAGTGATTCTATTTGTTGTCCACAGCTGCTTTATTCTGTACGAAGCGTTTCTCCTTCACTTCATTAAATCCCTGCAGCCATCTGAAGACAGCAGCACAGAGAGTGGAGCTTTGCCTTTTACCCATGCATGTTCACATGGTGTGCCACATGCACTTACCTGATTAAAATGGAGCCTTTTATATGATAATCCTTAATTTTCCAAGCTTCTGCCACCATTATAATCAATACTGATCAAAATGTAATCGCCTACTCTACTGCAGAATTAAAAGACTCTGCATCCTGGATGAAAACATTCACTGGGACTGTGGAAAGTGTGGAACAGTTTTAGTGACTAAGAACTACTTCAACCTACATCAATTTTGTATCAAAACATTCCAAACTATTCCTTTGCTGTGACAAACAGCCACATTCTGAGGAGAGAACAGTATTCCTATTCCTGTGTGTGTCGCACTGAGGTTGTGAAGTGCTTCATTTTCATTGCTACACATGATGACCACCAACTCTCAGTGGGTACTGTATCTGCAGTGGAAAACTAAGTACCTGGTACTAAAACTGAGCAGGGTAGAGTGGAGTCGAGTTGACCTGGTGCCACGCGGTGTGACAGCATTAACGCTCTTCAGAACTGAGCCATGCTAAAGTAGCTTCACAATCAACACGTTTCTCCCTCTGTGTCACTGTTTGCTCCAGCTATAGTTTATCAGTCTCTCCGCAGCAGATTTTACACCTGCTTTTATATATATATATACATAAATATTACATTTCAGCTGTGATTTCTTGCCACGGTGGTAAGGCTTTGCTGATAAATCACTTCTCTCTGGTTCTTGAAGGAACCACAATGAACTAAAATGTCCTTCAAACTTCCCTCTCTCTCAGCTCTGAGCCCGCTGATTCACAAATATTTTCATTTGTTTCTTAATAAGATGTTTAAGTTTGCACATGGGATTGGTTGTTAAAGATATGTTAAAAACATATAATGTCTTTGAATTGTGTGCCTATAACTGGCCATTTTATTTCAGTCTTGAGTGGCTTTTTTCATTACTTGTATTTTCAGTGTTGGTCTTGAAAAACTGTATTACACTGAATCCTCTCACTGTAATAAAGAATGCAATACGCCACGAGGATGGAAACCAAGTATACCAACAGGTTAGATATTAATAGGATTCATTCTGTGTGTCTACCTACCTTCTTTAACAGGAATCGCTGGCTTCTTCTGTCTCAGTCCCAGCAGGATGAAGAAGAGGACCAGTGGGATGAAGAGCTCAAAGGCAAGCACCCACTGGAGGGGAAAGAGACAGGAAACTGACATTAATTGTGTTGCATTTCAAATGAAACCTGGCTATAGAGAGCTCAGTTTTACCTCAATGATCTTGTTGCAAGGTTTTCTCAATGGGCCCGTTTACATGCACACTAAAAACCTGATCATTATCCGATTTCTGGAGTTATCAGATTATTAAGTGATCATGTAAACAGCATTATCTGATAGACTTTATCAGATAACGGCAGTTATCAGATTATGACAAATCGGCTAAAGACACCTGGATTTCTCCCCAATACTCCGATGTCTTCAGGCATGTATACACGTTAATCTGATTTATTTCTTCTTTTTTTTTTTATCTTTCTTTTTTAATGTAAAAAGAAAAAAAAACGTATTAAACGGAAGTGACGACAAAAGACAACAAACAGGGCAGATGCTTGCCATATGAAAGCCAACCGTCGTTTTCTCCTCATGGAGTATAAACGAAGGACAGCAGCAGCATGTAGCCTATTTTGCAGCCTATTAGCTACCACATTAGACCGTAGATGTTGCCATGTTCCACAAGAAGCGCGGATGTTTTGAAAATAACAGGAATTTTGAGTCTTACATCGCTACGTAAGTGCGCACGTACTCTGAAAGAAATCCAAACATGGACTGAAACATGTAAACCAGGGTTTTTCGATTATCACATTTCTGATTAATTCCAGTAATGGGATTTTTGTGGTCATGTAAACGGGCCCAGTCACTGTGAATCTTGCTGTGGAACAGAGTTTTCCTACTGTCATACTGATACAAATGTGAATTGTGTTCCTCTCCTGCCAGCCTGTTATCTTACTTATCCCTTATTTTCTCTATTTTATTATTCCCAGTGTAGGAACAACACAGTCAATAGATGAGAATTCAATTATCCAACCTCTCAACTGGAAACGCAACAGACTGCAAAAACTGCCCATTCATAAATCACAGGAGAGGAGAGGAGAGGAGAGGAGAGGAGAGGAGAGTGTCTTGAATATCGACACACACTGTGAAGGTCACAACAGACAAACAGGTCTTTATAGTAGACAGACAAGCGACCACAGACGCATTCATTTTGTAGAAGAATAAAAGTCACACACACTTTAAATATCTGTTAGGAACGATACAAATGTAGTGTAGCATAGCCAACAGTAACAAGCACTTCATAAAACCAAATATTTGTATCGATGTCCAGTGCCTATAAACTGTACAGTCTCATACAAGTGAACAGACACCAGCTAGTGAACATGCTGCTGGTCTGTTCCACTGATTTCCATTTCTTGGAAGAACATCCATCTAATTTGAATAATACAACAGCAAACTGCTCTGCTGCTGAGAGTGTCTGATCCCTCCACTTCCAAATTTACATGTTAGAGGTCAAATTCCCCACAGGCACCAACTCACTGCTGCCCTCAACCTCATCTGCAACATCAGCTTTATTTTTCTTTAAAGCTTCACTAATTCATATTTTTATACCAACAATAAATCCTAAGACAGGATATAAAGGAAATATAACCAACTGTGTGACTTTCTAGCATCTTTCAGCTCACTAGGGTTAGGTAGGGGTTTATTTTTCCACCAAAATATCTGATTCTGCGGAGAAGGACTCATTCTAAGCCTTGAATGATCCTTATTTTTAGATGATTACAAATGACATAATTCTGAATATTATATTTCCCTTCTGCTAATAAATAAATAAAATAAATAAATCTTACGCATTGCACCTTTATGTAACACTTTGAATGCAGGACATTTACTTGTAAGAGAGTATTTCTACACTGTGGTATTGTTACCTTTATTTAAGTAAATGTACTTAATACTACTGGTTAATAACTGACTGAACAATGAACAAACTACTAAAATAAGTCCCACATTGTAATAACCAGCAATTACCCTTCCACAATAGACCCTCTGAGATGAAACCGGTGTTGCTAAAAGAGAACATGCCACGATGCATCCCATCCATCATGCATGTTTTACACTGTGCCTACACTCACTTTATGAGTCATCGGAGCAGTGTGATCCAGCACCACGGCAAACAGAAGGACATCCTCAAAGAGGGATTAGAGCTGGTGCCGTACTCTTTTCAGCACACCACAGACCTGTGCATTACATTTTACTATAACACAACAGGGAAATAACTGTCATATTATCATCATATAGCTAAGTAATATGGAATTAAATGCATTTAATAGATAATAATTTAGCCTGTGCAGACAGTACGTGCACACAATGACATTTCAAATAGAAAAGCAACATAAGTTAAGATTCCTGACACGTTGAAGAGAACGTGAAGTGAGCAATGCTACTGGGCTGCTTTTCCTACTGAGTTTGAAGGAATGGAAGATCAAAAGGAGGCTTTTTCAGTTAATATGACGTCATTCTTGAGAGCATATTGAAATCTCTAAAATGTTAACAGGGACACGATAATATTCCCCTGGATCAACAGCATCGTTTCTGCTTTACGACCCCAGCAGCTGCTTAAAAATGTGTCACAAAGCAAGTTGGCAGCCCACAGACAGTACTCACAATATTTTGGCTTAATTTTTGTCGAGTAGTTGGTGACTGGCATTGCGAGTTCTTCCACTCAGTTCAAGTTTTGAAGCATCCTTCTCCAGCAGATTCGAGCAGTGTTTCGTCTGCTCTCTGCTCCACGCACATATGGATGGGATGAAATAAAACAACCCCACAGCATTTCTGTGAATGAAGGTTTTTATCTGTTCGTGGCACTTCACAGATGACTGTGAAGATTCTCAGTCATCCAGGGGAGCTTATGTGGAAGTTCAGTCATGGCAACTAGTCTTTTTGTTAGGTTAGGACTCAACTTTCAGATAAACAACCAAAACTGGATAGGCCTACATGAAACACTAACACATGCAGACTGGCAGAAGGCAGAAGCATGGATATACATATTCGCATGTGTTTCCACCTGCTGACTCATCAGTAGAAGAACACACTGGACCTCCACAAAATTGTGTCTGACGTGAGTCTTTTTTAAACACTAACCTGTAAATCTCCGAATATCATGGAGGAACAACCACAAAAACATTTGGTGCCTTGTTATGTTCTTCATCTGTTGCACATGTTTACATGTTGAAAGATGTAAGCACGACATTGAAATTGAAATATTAATTTTATTATTATATGTTCACATCTGGCAGCACGATTACGCCAGCAGCTGCACTGTCAGCTTATTAAGATCCATTTGTTAGCAAGGACACACTGCCAACGACAAGCACATCGTTGGTTTTATATGATTTGATGATGACCATTTTTGAAATGTACACTTTAAAAGGAGACCAACATGCTATATAAAACATTTATTCTCAAATAAACAAAACCACCTGTCTGTTTCACACCTTCCTACAGCACATGTTACTCCATGTTTGGCACCCAGAGTCATAAATTAGTAATGATGCTGCTGATTCTGGAGCAGAGTGGTAAAATAAAACAAAAGACTAAGGCAGGTGCAATTAATAAATCTACACTGTCACTTCCATGTCCTCGATAACACACAGTCTAGTGTTTTTTTTACTGTATCCAAACAACTGAACAGGCCCATGCAGCTCAGATAACCTGACAAGAGAAGCCATGTTGCATCAATCAAGCTTCTTTGACGGTGTTTTGCACCACACAGCCGCCGTAGATTCAAGATTCAAAACACTTTATTAATCCCAGAGGGAAATTATTTTGGCATGTTACAGCAGCTCTCCGTTCAA
>JAUMHL010000030.1:1819615-1838296 GCA_032362345.1 Sandelia bainsii
TAAACCTTACACTGTAAAGTGCCTTGAGATGACTGATGTTGTGATTTGGCGCTATACAAATAAAATTGAATTGAACTCAGGAAGGGGATGCTATTAAAAGAATAACCAAATATAACAAAACAAGGCTATCTAGCATCCAAGACCGTTTGCAAGTTAAAGAAAATAAATAAAAAATAAAAATAATAAATGAAAAAATCCAGCACTACCTACTCTGCTGTACCCAAAACAAAATACAAACAAAAAGCATCCCATAAGGCATAGTGTAACCTATACAAAACAAAATGTCCTCATTGTCAAGGCAAAAGGATGAGCATGTACAAAGACAAGGTGTATGGATGCATGAGTGTGTGCATGCAAGTCTAATCCTACCTGAGCCTCCAAATATCGACGAGAGACGAGAAGTACAAAGGTCAGAGGACCAGCTAGCACGCAAACCATGAAACAGTCTGGTGCAGAGGGCTGCTGTTCTAAGTGCAGTATAGCCACCCAAAATGCCGGTAAGCAGGGTCTTTAAACAGGTGCCAATGAGGAGTCCTGGATCGTCATTGGCGGATCGATTCTCAGCCGGACCAACCAGAAAGCAGAGGCGGAATGTGGAGGTGGAATCTGAAGGGGGAGTGGACCAAGGCAGGAGCTGGGATGACCCACCAACCAGGAGCAGGCACTGGCACAGACAACTTTGCATATCAGACTGAGGACAGAGAAACTGGAAAGCACACTGGAAGAATACAATAAGGCCTGGGGCCGTAACAGCAGGTAAACCAAATATGACCAAAACACCAAACGGCCAGTCAACACCACCGTCTGCCTCAAACATCAGCTGGTGAGTTTTTTAATTTGATAAAAGCCTTAATGTCTGGAGGTGACTTCTTTAGTTCTGGCAGCAGGCCCTGCAAAAAAGGATTGATCGTCATCTAATGGCTTCATGGTGTTGTTTTCCCGCTGTTTTCTCTATTAGTGTAAGTAGTCGGCTTTCAAAGTGGGGCGCAGGCCAGCGTGGCATCCTTCTCTTCTTCCTGAAGAGAGGCAAGGGGGCCTTCATTTTGTGCTGTCATGTGAATTCTTCCTTTTCTTGCAGAATCCTCTGTTGGAATAAACAGCCCAGCAGTAAATAACCAAAAAGCAACATACAGCACATTATGTAAATACAGAGACATTGATTTTCCACAGCACTTTTTTAATAGCCCACTAAAGGAATATTGTGAACATGCTATACATTAAGAGTTAGTAGCTAAGGTGCTTAGTGACTCAACATTATTACTGTTCATATTCTTCAATCACACAATTATAGTGTTTTTATCAGAGGATTTATATTCTAACCATGTCTCTTTGTAATTGTAATTGTTATTCTCTCCTCCACCGAGATTTTTATCTGTCTCCTGCCAAGCCACTTGGGCAGTTTAGAATTTTGTGGTGTTCAGTGCCTCACTTCCTGGCCAGTTTCACCCTCCTTAGTATAAAGATAATATTCAAATAGTCCATGTTGTGATGAAAAAAATCAAATGCTTGCTGTCTGCTCCCACAATACAGAATTTATTTAAATATACAAAGAGAGTCAAGGCATCAATGATAGGAAAAAGTGGCTAAGATTGTGAGGGGCACCTCTGATTAAATTGAGAAAAGGGTTTGGGCCCCCAGAGGCATCCTCTCAGTATGTGCCTGCTCTCCAGGGTGGGATGCATGAAATTGCACTGTGAGCAATTTAAACATGGATCAGCTTTGTGTCCTTCAGCATCACATTATCAACTCTGAGGGACCACACAAATGTACAATGTAGCAAATATGTAGTAAATATGTGGTCATCGCTAGGGGTGGGTGATGCCACACAGTTTAGGTTCGATCTAATACCAGGTCTGGATCACTGATACCTTTTACTTCTGAAAGCAGAATTTAGTAAAGAACATGTCATGAATAATGACTTAAAATCATTATTAGAAAGTTATTTCTACACATTTTTATTACCATCAAATGTTTTCTTAGCTATTCTCTTTATTTTCTACCATTTTTTAAATGTAACTGCTCTGTTTCCCTTTTGTTTAGTTTTTTGCTTAGCTTGACTGGACAGAGGTGTATTTGTGCGTTTTCTTTCCACCAAAGTAGTGGTCAAGTCAATGAAAAAAGATAGCTACTCCATCTAGATCATGTGTCTCTATTAACAGCCGATGACAGTCAGGAGACTGGATGTGACCTAACTGACTTGTTACGCTGCAAATGCTCCCTCTGCAGCTCCTGCTTTGCCTAATCAAACTCTCACAGGTCATCTCCTCTTTTTCTATGCTCTGGAGAAAAAGCATCATGACAGAATTGGCACTGAAACACATACAGGAAGTCATGATAAAGTGCTATTTAGTTCATACACATTACAGGTCTTGCATTGCAACAGAACACTTGTGAACCACTGCGAGTGTGAAGAAGACATGAATAACTCAGACGTCATGATGGTTCAAATGCCTTAGTTGTAGCATTAATTCATGTGTTGTTCATTCATTCAACACATGCCTGAGATACTGTTCATTCTTCTGAAATTCTGATAGTTCATGCAGCATTCATGATTTTTCATGCACAAAATCATGACAGTTTAATGTAATTGTTTGCTCAGCCTTTTTTTTTCAGGACAAAGTTTTTGCAAATAAACACCTGCTAAACACCAGAAGATAAATATAGATGTCTAACTAATCTGGTTCATGTCAAACCACATTGAGAAAAGTGTCAGATGTTGGTTTTAAATTCAAACTGAAATTTATAGAAACTGTAAACTCTGCATGAAAGGAAACACACATCCAAAAACAGAAAGAAATGCATTGCATGACATTTTGTATATTAGTAGCAGCAGCAGTTTAGACACATTTCACTTGTGTGCTCTGTGCCACTGACTGAGCTCGTACTGCCCTCCTGTGGCACACTGTTTCTCTCTTCGCTCTGAGCTGTGTGAAGCTGCCTGGACACACATGAAGTATACTGAAGAATGGGCCCCCTCTGTTCGACTGACTGTATTTGTAACTGAAACTTTACAGAATAAGACACACTTGACGGGGTTTCAGTTTATGTAACATCTTCCACATGAGGTCATTCAGTTGCTTTGCCATTTCCTTCTTCACTTGGAAATTATCTGCCCATAGTTATGTGATATGAGACAACAAGCCAGACAACCTGCCTGTGAGCTGTGTAGTGCCACTAAATACAGTAGATACACATTTCTTTTGTAATCTAGAATCTGCACAGTCTTGGATTTGTGCAAAAAATGTATTGTATCTGAAGCTTATATGAGGCTTCAGCAGCCTGAGATGATTAAATTAAGTAGATGCAAATGTAGTCTGCAGAGAGTGACATTCCCCTTTTGTGTTTCCCTGCATACTGTGTTGAGTTGCAGTGAAAGGAAAGTAACAAAAACAGGGAAATTTGTACTTAAAAGGCTGCAACTTCACGATATCCATTAAACATGACTTTAGTCAAAGCTAAAATTTTTAATATGTTTTTGCACATAGGACCTTTAAAGGCCTTGATTAACATCACCAGTAGACTGAAGGCAGTTTGGGAGTTTTGTCCCAACTCAAACTCAAGCTACAAGTTCAAATTCAAATCATATCAAAAAATATGGCAGTGGGACTACATACAGAGGTTTTGCTATCTACAGTGTGTTTGTGTGTGTGTGTTAGACTCCACTAATACCTCCACAGGTGTATGCATCCAAAAACATGCATTAAGATGACGGCTAAGTTCATAACAATAGGCTTTATGTTCTTATCTTTGATCAAGAAACATGATTGTGAAAAGGTTTCTACAGGAACTAGTGGCTTCTGGTAGGACTCATGGATGGAGGTTGAACCAGTGAGTGAGCTATGGCATTCAAATGAGAGTGTTGAGATTTTATTATAGCTTGTGGTCGGTCAAAAGGCCATTTAACTTACCAATGTTTTGGCCACATTTTACTCTAAGTTCTGAGAATTTTCACACAAAAACTGACAAAAGTGACTTAATACTGTGAAAAGGGGGTCAAATCAACCGGAAAAGCGTGGGAGTACAGAGCGGGCACAGGTTTTACATGGCGTTATAAAAAACAAATGTGAACTGGGAGGGTAGAAACAGCTCACTGAAACAGTCATCGTGTGGTTGGTGCCTATACTATGTGTAACCCTGTGCCCTCTTCCTCTGCAGAGCTGCAAGAACAGGAAGAGGAAGACCAGCTGAATGATTGTGAAACAGGGTGGCAGGTATGAGAGTTTAACCACCTCCTCTGAATATAGTTTTTACATTTTGTTGCCGCTAGTTTGCCTGCTGACCACCAACCAAATGAGCACCACCAAAAAGTTCAAGCATAGGCCACGAGCTGGGTGTGTATGCGGTCAAAAATTTGAGAGATTTTAGGACGTATTGAAAAGGACAAAGCCGAACAGGCAGCAGACAGACCAGTGCCATGTCATCCAGGTGAGTACCAACATCTTCAGCAGCCTCATTTTTATTTTATTCGAATCCACCTGATAATAAGGTGATACCGTATCAGAGTTTTTACCATGGGCTTGTAGTTTAGAGAATTCTACTGTATGTATGGTGCCAGAGGTGGTAAGTAACAATTCCCCACATCCTGTATTTGGGGTATTTTACATTTTCTACTACTTCAACTTTTACAAGTCAGAGGGAAACATTAATAAATCATTTCTCTTTTGACTCCACTACATTTATTTTACAGCTTTAGTTATTAGTTCTACAGATGTAGATTTAAATATATATATAATCAACTAATAATAGTAATAATAATTATTATTATTATTTATTAATTAATTAATCATTTAATACAATAAAAAACATTGTTCTCTTAGCAGAGTACTTGTATTTTTGTATTTAAAGAAAATTTTAGAGCATGTACTTCAACTCAGGTTAAGGATTTGAAGGGGTACTTGGTGGTATTTGTGGTGGAATGTTTGTGTTGTGAATGTTTTTAGGCATTTGTAGAAATCCACATTTGCCAGCTTAGTATGACATGCTGCCTCATGCCAATGTGCAGAATAAATGTTAAAAAGAGCTAAATGTTTAACTAGAGTCTACAGTTGGACTTTTCGTTTTAGGGCTTATTTGAGTTGATGTAATATTTAATAGCATCTGTTGAATTCCTAGTATTTTTAGTTTTAACCACGAACAACAACCAGCAAAAGCAGAACTTGAACTGAGAGAAAGAGACAGGCAGCAGTGTGCATTGCTTTTCTTTTTTTTTTACATTGCTTACTTTTGTAATCAAAAAAGGAACTATTGACAATTGTTTCTCATGAATTGTACAAAAAATTGACAATTCTACATTTTACAAAAAAAACCTTCAAATTAATAATGATTTTATTTAATAATTAGTATTTTGTTTTTGTATGTAGTATTTCAGCTCAGTTGTTGGAGCTTTGATGCAACTTTATCTATAACTAATCTGTTTCAAATTGTTAAAACAGAATTCGGAGTCTTCTGCAGCATGAGGTTGTTTTTGTGTGTGTGTGTGTGTTGTTAACGCCTTGCCCTCTACAGTTCCTGCACATCATGAGAATGCAAGCATATGTCTGATCTACCCTTCCTTCCTTTCTAGGAGTTCCACGCCAGTGATCGGCTCCCTTTTCACCTGGAATTCAGCAGCCATGACACTGTCAGAATCGCGAACCTTCCTCCTCCTCCTCTCCTTTGTTCTCCTCAGTTCTCTGTCACCTTTGTTTTTTTACATCTTCTTGGATGAGAGGCGTCATCTGCTGAAATCGCATCCAGATGCACCTCACAGAAACATCAGCATCCTGCTGTGGCACTGGCCATTCGGCCGCTCCTACAGCCTAGACGGAGACAAATGCCTCGAGATGTACAACATCAGTGGCTGCTTCCTCACTGATAACACCTCCACCTTCTCCACTGCTGACGTGGTTGTGTTTCACCACCAGGAGCTGAGCAGAGGTGTGTCCTTGCTGCCCTTGCACCTGCATCGCCCGGCTTCCCAGCGCTGGGTTTGGATGTCCTTAGAGCCTCCAGTCAACGATGCAAACCTCACACAGCTCAATGGCCTCTTCAACTGGACGATGAGCTACAGACGTGACGCAGATATATCCATCCCTTATGGAAAGACCGTGCTAGGAGGCGATGAGCGAGTTGTCCAGGCTGCTCCGAATCGCTCCTGCCTTGTCAGCTGGGTGGTCAGTAGATACAAGTCTCACCAGGCTCGGGCTGCTGTCTACCAAAGCCTACAGAAGCATATCCGCATAGAGGTGTACGGCAAGTGGAACAACAAACCACTCTCAGACAAGGAGCTATTGCCTACTGTTGCAAAGTGTCTGTTTTACCTGTCTTTCGAGAACTCTGAGGCGAGGGACTACATCAGTGAGAAGCTCTGGAGGAACGCATTCCAAGCAGGGGCCGTACCGGTGGTTCTTGGCCCCAGCAGAGCCACCTACGAGGCCCTGGCTCCCCCTCATTCCTTTATCCATGTGTCCGATTTCACCAGCACTGCAGACCTAGCTGGGTATCTGAAGCATGTGGCTGCAGACAGGCAGGCCCATGAGAAGTACCTCCAGTGGCACCACACTCACAGAATAAAGACCTACACAGACTGGAGGGAAAGACTGTGTCAGATCTGCGTCAGGTTTCCCAGGTTACCAGCCAGACGAGTCTATCCTGATCTAGAGGGTTGGGTTAAAATGTAACATTTGATTTCTTCATGCTTTCAGGTGACTGATTTTGATTGGGAATGCTACCACTTTAAAATTACTATAAGACATGTGAAAACCAAAATTACATGTCTTAGACGATTGTGTCATCTTAAAAAGCAATGAGGAACTCTTCACCACATAAACAAACTTAGGCTGACTGTGCATTGTATGAAAAAGCAGAAGTGGTGCTTTATGTGTAACCATAAATAAGCATGTTCCGTATGTTCTAACCATGGAGTTTCTCCTCACAGTGTATGATGACTTGGAGATAAACTAATTAACAATTTGTAAGAGATTAATGAAATGTTCAACTGCATTCTATAAACAATGACAATGATTAATTTGGGGAAATGTGTCCTCACAGTTACAGTAAAAACCCAGCAGCTGCACCTCAGATCAGCGGTAGACAATTTAATGCTTTTCTACAGAGTCAAAAGTGAAACAACATCAGGCATGTTGAAAACCTAACCGTTCTCCCTAAAGGCCCGGCCATGCTTCAGACAAAGTGGTTATCAGAATGTTTGTTGGTGTCTCAAATATCCCTTTCCAATGTCCTCATCTTAACATGGGACAGTTTTGCCTACTTTGAAACTAACAATCTGACAACCACATCCACTGTATGCAGCAAATGCACAGGTGCTTGGAGGTGTGAAAATAGACAAAGTGCAACACTAGGTGCTTTCCAGGGGAATCAGGACTGGTTGAATCCAGTATGAATTGGAAAATGTGAAAATAAGTGAAACCTATGGAAACTAGTTTTCTGCTTTAATTGTAAAAAATAAAATGTGATATTTATCTAAGTTACAAACAAACACAATGTGCTTTAGCAGTTATGATCTTTTTTTGTGTTATTTGCACACACTTAAACATTCTCTGTGCTGGTGGAAAAAGTAGGTGACCCCTCATAAACAGAGATGTTAACCAGCTCCGTGATCCCTTGTAGCTTTTAGCTGCTACACTGCGCTGCTTTTTTAGCTCACTCATCACTCTGCGTTGTATCACTGGAGTGATCTTACCTTTGAGCCCACTTCTAAGCAGAGTAGCCACAGAAATAAATCATCTCCACCCATTCAGAATTGTGTTTCTGGCCATGCAGATTCAATCAGCACAGTCTACAGTCTGTAAGGTCACAGATTCTTCCAGTAAACATCGTCATGATGTGACATTGCTCAAGGGTGTGGTGAGAAAACCAAGTGTCAGATCTAGTCAGTAACTTTCCACCATAACACTTGTTAAAACAGTAATGATGTGTGCACATACCTAACGCACCAAATGCATGAAAGCAAAAGTTGTTTCTGATTATATATGTAGTGTGATGGTGATCTGAAGCACTGACAAACACGTATGGATAACTGACAGTTCAGTTCAGGATACTGTGAACGTATTTCAATTTCAGAGTCGCTCTCACTTTGATGTGTGAAGCACGAGGGTTGCCTGAACAGTCATTACGTTTCCAGTCAGTGGTGAAAGAAGCGTCTTGAAATGTACTTGAAACTGAAATTAGTAATATTACTGTGTACAGGGATTTAACTCAATAAACTGAGCTAATTTGAATGTGTGATTGTGTTTTATACTATTTTGTTTCTGATTTATTGATGCTCCTGTCTTGTATTTCTTGAAAATGAGAATTTGGAATCTGAGTGAAATTTCAGTTTTTCAATTTTCTGGTTAAAAGAGGAAACACGTGCCACACCACCACCACCCCACCATGTCTCTAAAAGGGTTTTATTTAATGGATTTTGCATATTGCTAAAACAAGAATGCTGAAACCTTTTCTAAAAATCATGGTTACAACTTTAGGATGCTTAATGTTACATATGACCCTCATTATAAGTGAAGTCCTTCATTTACAGTTCTTTCCCACACATCAGCCAGCACGCTCAAACCCAGAATATTTTTTTTGCTGTGAGCAACTGGTGTTAACCACTGCATCTCTCTGCTCTGTAATAATGATACCTACATTTATTGCCGATACTAGTCTGTCAGAGCTGCAGCAAGCCGGTGGTGTATAGTGCATTCCAGACATCGCATTTATGTCATCCTCCATCAGTTATTTTTACAATTCTGTTTCATCAAACAAACTTAGATGTGTGACTAAGTGAGCTTTGGATGTGGTTAACAGGTATATTTTTGAACATTGTTTGAATCGTTTCTTCCTAGTTTCATCTTTCTGCAAATTCAGGCTGGTGAATGTAAACTATGGTTACTGGTTGTGTAGTGTAATCTATAAGTATAGTTCAAATTTGATCAGCTAAACATAAAACATGAAATGAAAATGTTTGCATTAGTAGAAACAATCCAATAGTTCATATTCTAGTTCAGTTGAGTACTTCAAAACATTTCAGACTGAAATATTGCACTTTTTATTTATCATGTACATTTATCTTTAGTTATCAGCCACATCTTACTTCTACACAAAACATATAAAATGACACAAACTGTGAGATATGATGCATTAAGCGACCCAAAAGTATCAGCCACGACGTTAACGCCACCTGGTGGTGGAAACATTTGATGCAACAGGTGTCAGAACACACAGCATCACAGCTTGCTGTGTGTGTTGCTGTGCAGACACACTGGTCAGAGTGCTCATGCTGAACCCTGTGTAAGTTAATAAGTGTTGCACATATTACCATTTGGTCTTATTGTGTTGGGGCCCTCCAACCCCTTTAGGCTTCAGCAGTTTTTTTGTTTAAAATGCACTACTGTAGACAGTATATAAAAATATTCAACACTGACACGATTAGTAAACATAATTAGTACTTTATGTTCTTAGTCATATATTTTAAGTAAGATTTTGACAGCAATACTTTAACTTGAGATTTGCTTTACTGAGGTACTGATACAGTACTGAACAAAGCAGGCAGCACTGGGATTGCTGACGGACAGACCACAGTTTCTGCAGCTGCGGGGCTGTGTTCAGCAGCACAGGAGCACCACAGCGGACTGTTCCCTCACCTTTCCTTTTCACCCCGTACACCTCTGACTTTCAGTACTGAGTCCTGTCATCTGCAGACGTTCTCAGAGGACTCTGTAGCGATGGGGTGTGTCAGCGGTGGTGAAGAGGCAGAGTGCAGAGGCCTGGTAGACACAGACTGGTTTAGAAGTGCAACAGAGAGGCTGACATTCACTCACTCAGAGTGTAACATATAATGTGTTATGGACTCATCTGTTTTGAATTGACTGACCCTGTATTTATGTTCCAAGTACTGTGTGATTCTGGTACGGGTACACAGGTATATACACATATTGCATACACTGTATATGTAAATACAGTATAGGGAAAGTCTAGGGCATGTTGCACAGACACTTGTGCATCTTACTGTACAGGTAACTAACTTGCACTAAGGAAAGTGTATCACAGAATACTACTTTCAGCTCTACTCACTGTGCAGTAATTGTTACTAGGCTCTTAGGCTCTATTCTACTAAATCAATCAACTCTTAACTTGTTTCTAACTCATTTAAATTAGATAAAATAAAATGTATTTCTTTATTTTCATTTTTATGTGGCACATTCTGAAATTTAAACTTGATTTTCAGGTACAATATTCAATTCAAGATTCAAAAAACTTTATTAATCCCAATGGGAAATTATTTTGGCATGTCACAGCAGCTCTCAATTCAAACGGAAAGAAAGAAAGAACCACAACCAGAAAAGATCAACACCAACACAAATACTAAATACTCAATTTACAGAATACACAATGGATCAAAATAGGTCATTTTCAGTCATTATCAGTCCTGGGTGTAATGTAGTGGAGTTATCTGATTACATAAATATTATATGCAGTGAAATCTTTGTTCACTGTGGGATATATCCAAAGAAGCAGCTTTAGTGTTCTGAAATAATAAATAACTGCAATTTTTAACTCCACAGACAGTAACCAACAACTAAGGTGATCTGATTCCATTCCAGTCCAGCATTACCATGTGTGCCAGCAGGTGGCGCTCTTCACCACCGTTTCTATACAATGAGGCACTTCTGCAGAGGACATTTTATTTGCACAGCACTGATTTTGCTTAGAAGTGAAGAACAACCCTAACACGATGTGCACAATTTTGGGGCGAATGAGCCCTTTAAATGTGACAGAAATGTTTCCCAGACCTTCTAACAAGTGATATGTATTTATTTTGTCGAAAAAGAGACTCCACAACAAATGATGTCAGATTTCAGTTTATATAAATATTTATTTCTTTGTCTCTGGTATATTCACATGCATGCTAAACATAGTGGCAAAGAAGTTCTCATTAGTGTAGAGAACGTATCATATATAGTCTGAAAACAGTCTGTATCAAAGAGAACTAGCCTATAGGTAGTTACTTGTTCTAGAGTTCCTTCAAGAGACCCATTCATCATCAGAGAGGAAACAGCAAACCCTTTTAACCAGCTGGGTTTTTCTTTAGCTCTCAGTACTGGTGAAGGGAAAGTAGAGCTATGTAACATTAAAAAAAAAGGCAATCAACAGGAGAACCAGATGTTTTCTAGTAATCCCTCATCTCTCATCCCTCATCCCTCCATTCAATAAACTGTCTGTCATTATGTGCCACAAGCTCAGTG
Source organism: Sandelia bainsii (assembly GCA_032362345.1). Lineage (NCBI taxonomy): Eukaryota > Metazoa > Chordata > Actinopteri > Anabantiformes > Anabantidae > Sandelia > Sandelia bainsii. Next base: position 1,830,841 of record JAUMHL010000030.1, read on the forward strand.
GATTTCAGTAAAACAGTCTTTAAGTCACAGGTAAAGATCTCCAGTGTTAATACTCTGTGGTATCTGCTGTAGACATTTCTTCTTTCATGTACCAACACCTAGTGTGTGTGTGTGTGTGTGTGTGTGTGAGTGAGTGTGAGTGTGTGAGAGAGAGATCCAGTCAAGTACAGTTTTAACGTGCTCCTCCAGTGTGGGAGAGCTGAGACACTGAGAAAGTAGGAGTAGGCTGACGAGAGGAGCCGCGGACAGCGGCTTTCCTGAGAGACAACAGCGAAGAGGCCACAGTTGCATCCCTGCCACACACCTGTGTACCTGTGTACACTGCAGCAGAGGAATCATCGTAGGTGTGGAGTCAAATGTGTGTGATCTATGCAGCGGAGCAGTACAAAGTACAGAAAGGTAGTTGTGCACATCCAGTCTGTGCAGTGTTTAAGCCAGGTGAGAGAAGCAGGTCGGGTTAAGGAAGAAGCAGAGAATATCCATCAGGGATGCACCACCCCGTAACAGACACTGTCTTATGAAAATGTTCTGCTGTTAGTGTTGTGTTCATTCAGTCTTGACAGACCACAGGTATCAGAGAAGACCAAGTCAGATCGCTGCATTCCCTACATCCACACACTACATTAGACAGTATATGTCCACAGATGCTCATGTTTAAATAAAATTATTAAATCAAAGTGAAAGGCCATTTTGAATACAGTTTATGTGTTATTAAATTCAAATGTAAAATAGCATGACTTTTTTTGTTACTGCTCGAGTTCTTGAAATTTTCCACATTGACCCATCGTTATGTCTGAGTGAATGATGGATGGATGATGGCCATTTGTTTTCTTGCCATAATATGGAGCTGCAGTAATAGAACTGAGCCATTTACTTCATCATGAAGCTGCTTTAGATATTACCGACTGTGAGCAAAGTTGCCATCAACAGTGGCTACTTTGAAGAATCTAAAATACAATATGTATTAACACTTTTCTTTATACTTACTACATAATCCCATATGTCTATGACATTTTTAACATCTTCAGTATTAATATATAACACAGACAGTAACAGAAACAGATACACTACTGTTCAAAAGTTTGGGGTCACAAGAAAAGCAGATTTTTATGTAATTGACTATCACAGCTGGAATCTGCTGTTTATTTGATGGAATATCTACACAAACGTATAGTGCTCCACCATCAGCAAACATGAGTCCACACATGTTTATCCACTTAAGAGGCTGATCATTAGGAAACCCTTTGTAAATCTGCCAGCTTGTGCTGCTTAAAGAAGCAATAAACTGTTCCTCTTCAGTCGAGTTGAGTATCCGGAGCATCAGCAACTGTGGGTTTGATTACAGACTCAAAATGGCCAGAAGAAGATTCAGAAGATGAAAATTCAGACTCGGGGCTCAAGAACCTTCATGGAAAACTATTTCTAAGTCCGAACTTTTGAAAAGTAGTGTAAAATTAGAACTTTGTGTTAAGTGTTTTATTTATTTCATGTTACTGTGACTTGTCATATTTAAAGTATTTATCATGGGTTGGTTGGCCTTGACGTCAGCGTGACTGATGATGATTTATAGCTACATAGTGTTTATCTTTTGTTCATGTTCGAGGTACAGGACCTTGGTTAGAGTGTATGAATACTCTCTGCTTTCCCCTTAATCTACAAACCTACCATGTTTCAGTAACAGTTAATATGCACAACGCTTCTAAAGATCCAAATGTGTGTCGTGGACATCTCTGCTTTTCTGATACGGTCCCTTCCACGTGTGTAGGAATGCTTAGTTTCATATTTGAGGAACATGTGTACAAACACACTGAGTAAGAGGTAAGATCTCTTTCCTGTACACACCAGCAGCTATTTACAGGTCACAAAACCATGGGGACAAGCCATGTTAGTCAGATACCATATATACAAGGTGGACTCACTCTGGTTCAGAGTTCTAGGCAAAGAAGTTTCAAATTCCTTTGAAATTATTCAAGTTTTATGTCTCTCTCTCTATATATACGTATCCATATATATAATTATCATTAGCAAGTTTGCACAAGAAACTTGTAAGAACTGTAAATGCATATTGACCCAGGTTTCATACACAGCGTCATCAATACATGCATAGAGCAAATATACTGAGAACACAATGGCTACATAACATATTGATAGATCAAGGTGCTGCGTTTAGATGTGTTCATGAACTATTAAAATCACATTTCCTTTTAAAAATACTTAAATAAAACCAAAGCCTGCAGTTTGAACTCAATAAATTAAGGAGTATTTACTCATTAACAGACATGTTCATGGAGAACTAGTAATTAGAGAAATACTTAGTAATAGCTCAGTGGCATCAGAGGACTGTCTGTGCACTGGACCGTGCTCGATTAATGCAGGATATTATATTCAATAGATTAGATTTGGGCTAATTGTAATTTTGTAAACAAAAAATAAAAAGCGAAACAAAAAAGCATGAAAAAGAAGAGAACAATGGGAGAGAGAGGTGCAGGATTCAGTGCTGCTTCAAACAGTCCATGTCCACAAACGCCTCACTCTTTTTCCTCTTCCTCCTCCGTGTACCTTACACTGTCCATCCTGTCCATTAAAAGGGTTGGACTTGAGCACAGGAGTGTGTGTGTGTGTGTGTGTGTGTGCGTGTGTGTGTTTGTTAACTCAATTGATAACACAAGTGCTGCATTCAGAGGGTGAAGAACTGGATTGTCCAGGTTTACTTGTGGAACCTCTGGAGGTAAAGGGTGGAGTCATCAAACAGCGGGTTCTTCACCTCCATCTCCCCTGTCTGAAGATGAAGACAGAGATGGGAAAACACATCTACATAAATTACAGTACTTTTCTATTAGGACCTATTTGGAGAGCAATCCATGATGGTGGCAGAATAACAAGCTGAAAACACAACATATGACATATGGCAGTTACCACGTTACACATGCTCACCGAGTCAGTGTTAGCCAAAAAAAAGGTTGATTACTGCAGCTTTTATTTGGATGAATATTGACTTAAGTGCATTCTATTACTTAATTATTCTTTAATTCTGGTTGAAGGTTTCCTACTGACAATAATGATTTAGTGTTGTGGATGATTATGCTGATGAAGGTAGAGTTTAAAAGGCAGAGTTTACTCACAGGTGCCAATCCAGGACACTCATACACTGTGAAATCTCCATCCTCGTTCTCCTCATCTGTTGATGCTCCCGAGTCAGGAACTTTTGGCTCATCCCTGTGTCTGCAGATGTCACACACACACACACACACACACACACACAGTTATAAAATACTCAGAAGACAGCACAGAGCCAATGAGGCAGAGAGGCCAGGGAAGGACAACAGACAAGGGGCCAGAGACAGACACAAACAGTCAGGGAAGAACGATAAGAGGGTCTGGGACTAAGAAGACAACTCACTTCTCCAACGAGAGCATCTGCTGCTTCTGGTGCTGGTAGTGGTACATCTGAGCGCTGTGAGCCAGCCTCTTGTCCCCAGGCTAGAAGGGGCAGAGAGGGGGCATGAGAAAGTCAGTGGCATTCACCCACATCAAGTCACGCTGTTCAGTTGACATTCACTTTGCTGCGTGTGGTCATACTGCACGTGTCGAAGTTGTGAAGCTGCTGGAGGAACTGATGAATTTGTCCATTTGGGAGCTAGACAGATGCAACTACCTCACTGTCAATGATTAGTGTTGCTGGATAGATGTTTAATAAGGTGTCCACTGTCTAACCTTAGTGCAAAAATGCATCAAAGTTGTATATTATGACATATGTCCTGTTAAAATTAAAGTTAATTACACAAAATTTTATATATTTAAATTCATTAGTGAAAACTGATGTTTCACAGAACAATGTTGTTGTTTTTTTTGCTTAATGGAGAAATATCAGTATGACTAGTGGCATACTGTACAACATGATCAGTTTCTACATTTACTACAATTACTGCTACTAATAATTACAATTTATGAGAGTGAACCTAATAGTATATGTTGAATGCCACTGTGAAGTTATACAACATAATATTTAAAGCTGCATTACTTCTTCTTTTGGCCACTAGGTGGCAGCTAGCTACATTAACACTCATTTGTAGATGTCTTTGTGTCCAGCTGCTCAATGTATATCTAATATTCACTTACCTATTAGCTCTGTTTTGTTCTTCCTCAGAAAAATACTATTATCTGACTCTTTAGCTTCTAAACAGTCCACTAAGTTCACCAGAACTTTGTCTGCCTGCTGTTTTGTGCTGGGAAGGTAGTGTTCAGTGGGTCTAACTGAGCTTTTCATATTTGCCATATTTTCAAATTTAACCAACATTCTTGGTTTGATGGGGAATCTAAACAAGTGCTAGCACCAGGTTTTCCCTAAACCTGCTGGTGTCAATAAGTCACTTCCCTTTTAAACAACTTCTATTTTCTGCTCACCAAATTGTCGAAGGCCTGGGTTTTGATCAGTCCATACGCAGGGTAGTCGACCTTCTTAGTTAGATCTTTCTGCAATCTGTAACAAAACAAGTGACAACACTGACAAATGCTTCTTCAGAATTCAAGAGGAATGTAACAGTTGATCTAACATTTTTTAATGTATTTGTAACTGACGTTGTTGGCGGCGGACACAAAAGTAGGACAATTCGAAACTGTGCACAGCAAAAACTTCCTTCATCATTCTTTAAATCTAAAGTCAGTAATATCTTACAAAATATGGCCAGAACAAAAATTTAATTGTTGTACCGGTATGTTCACATGTTCGCTGAAAAAAAAGATAACCTGACTTATATCTTCACCAAGAATATGTCTTATGAATATTGTACAATGTGTTTCGCCTAGTTCCTTTACAGTGTGTGTCATGTCCACAGCTGCCTCTCGACCTCCATAATAGCAGCGATGATCTAACAAAAGAGATGCAATCGACTTGTCTCGTAGTATGTGTGACATATAGAGTAAAAGCCAATATATGCTGCGATGAGTTTCGTTCTTTTTTTAATAACTGTCTTTCACAGGCTTCACAACATTTATGGATGTACAATAAAAAAATGAATGGAGCACCTCTTAAAATGATGATAGAAATGCTACAACAGTAGTTTCTCAACTGAATTAAAGTTGAGGCATCAGGTTGTTTAATAAATTAGTTAATTGACAGTAAAGTATAAAAAATTTTTTTTACTATTGGTTAATTGTTTGTTTTAAGTAAAAGTACCAAAAAAACAATAACAGTCAATTTATGACATTTTATAGATTAGTTAAACAGTTTAATTAGGAAATGAATGTTATCAGCAATTAAAGCATTGCCCTAAATTATACTTTTTTGCAAACAATGTTGCAGATTATACTATCAAATCCTGAAAGGGAAAGACATGTCTGATGTAGTAGAGAAGAAAGAGAAGAATAAACGTCTTACCTTATCCAGCAGGCTCCTGCAATGATCAAAGCCAGAGAACCTGCCGCGATGAACACGCTGCTCATAACTGTCAAAAGATACATACAGACAGTCAGCGGGAAAGAAAGTGGTGCAGATCCATAGGCATCAGAGGAAGACATGATCCCTGACTGAAAGCTCCAGTGAAGTGTTGGAAGCACAGTGTAGAGCTCAAAGAAGAGCTAATGAAAATAACTGTGTCAGTGTGACGGTGAAAGCAGCAGTGGTGACAGTAATGGAGCGAGGCAGCACTAATGGGCAGGAACATACAAGTTCTGTTCTGTACAACACCGTGGTAAATTCGAGGCCGGTCCGGGGATTCCAAAGCAGGGCTTCCATTTGATCAAACAAAGGAGGTCATTTTACTAAAGTGAAATTCACATTAAGACTCATTTTTATTTCCATGAATTAAAAAAAAATTGGGGCAGTTTAAACTGATTCCTGACTCCTGACTCTTTGGGGTGACTACTGGGAAACAAGATCCCGGTTTTTCCTGGGATTTTGGTCATGCGTGCGCTTGTGTGTTTGCTTGATAATGGACTGAACCAACACCAAGCAGCTATCACGACTAAATGCTAAAGAAGGACTTTAAAATGCCATCGCTATGAGTCTGAATCGTTTGATACAGCAGAGACTAGTCTACCTGCTGCAGAAAGCACTCAGGTCGTGGCTAAAGGACAGAAGACTTACTGATGAAGACTTGGTCATTGGAGGGGTAGGGCAGGATGACGGGTTTGCTGAGCAGAGTGGTGGTGTGGTTTGTTGTGGTGGTCGGTGGAACCGCGCTGGTGAACGTGATGCTCCTGCTCGTGGGCTGCCCTGTGGTAGGAGCTCTGTGGGTGGAGGCGGTCACACTGGCCTGCTTGGATTTGGGTTTAGAGCCGTCCTGGGGGGCTGTAGCCAAGAGAAGGAATGAAAAGTTTGGATTAACTACATCACCAGGGGTGTAGCAGTGTATATACAAATAAGGGTCGAGCAGTAAGCTATCAACTACCTGGCAGCCTGGATTCAGTTCTCTGTTCGCTGATGATGGCAGAGAGGAAGTCAATCTCCTGATCCAGGTCTGGGAAAGTCCTCATCTTAGCTGAAGGAGCACAAAACCTGATCAGATTTTTACTTGGGTTGAAAAAAGAAATAGTTCAAAAAATATCATCTGAGTCACACAGAGTAAGTGATAGCAGCTCTGTGTGACTGCTGCTGCTAGAAATTAGAGCTGTATATTGCTGCCCACTATGGGAATAGTGCTAAGGGTCAAGTTGGTGGATTTATAAAAAGATAACACCTCCCACCCTGTGGGGCATTAAAAAACCAGCCTGGATAGTTTTCATGAGTGAACAACGTCTCCTCCATTTCCTGTGATCCTGTGCTATAATGCAGAGCATCATCGCACTGCCTGTGAGTTTCTAACACTGATGAGTGGGAGGAAGTCACGCAGGCATAAGAGTGGAGAGTGACGCAGTGTGTGTGTGTGTGTGTGTGTTGGTGGTTGGATGGTGGAAGGTGTGTGTCCAGGACAGGACATGCAGGACATCTGAATGCAGAATGTGCTGGTATTTAGTGGAGTCCTTTCATCCCTCTAGCTGTATCTTGACTTTCACAGCTCCCTGCATTTCCCTGACATGTCAGACAGTAGAGATATCTAGAAGCAGGGAGCACTCTGGAGTTATTTTATAGCCTCCCGGCCTCGTAAGTATCAACTGGCTTCATTTTCAAATCCCCAGTCAGTTACTTAGAGGAGCCTGTGGTTGTTGAGTGTTACTATAAGATCTGAAGCCTGAGAATTCATAAGCTGTGGAAACTGTCATTAGCTGACAATTGAATAAAGACATTGACATAAATGACCTGCCCTTCAAGTCCAAGGTAGTCAATTAAGACCAAATGAGTTAGTGAAGTTTGCCCACACTTTTGCATACAACTGTACCATAGTACTATCAATGTGAGGTGGCCAACAGATGCAAACTCTGCGTGTGTGTGTGTGGGTGGGTGGATGGCTTGGTTCTCTAATAGCCCTTCTGCTCAAAGCGTGGGTGGATGACAATAAGGAGAATGAGACAAGGAAAG
>JAUMHL010000030.1:1861977-1872552 GCA_032362345.1 Sandelia bainsii
CTTTAAATGATGTAAATCAAACTTTATTTTTAAGTGTTTTCTTGCTTTTTTACACTTTGGAAATGTTTTTATTATGGCGCACAACTTAATTCTACCAACGACAGACTGTAAAATCACAGTGAGAAGCAATGAGAAAAAAACTAATTTTCAATGGAAACTTACCGTAAAATAACATTTGGTATTATACAGTAATTTAACGGTAACTGTTTGGCAACTTTGCTGCCAGACTTTTTACCGTTTTTTTTACGATTTTTTTACAGTGCACGTGCTTCACAGAAGAGTTCATATGGTTTGGATCATGAGCAGATCCTTTCTTTCTCCACACTTTGGCATTTCCATAACTTTGTAGACGTTAATTGTTGTCTCATCAGTTCATAAAAGCTTAACTTCATAACTTTTGTTGCTAATCTCTGTACTCTTTTGCTTTCTGATGCTTACTTCTGATGAGGTGTTTTACATCTTGTGGTATGGCCTCTGTGTTCCTGCTCATGGTGCTCACCTACAATCTGGGTCATCTGACACAAAATGTGTTATGTTCTATGATGTTTGATATATCTAAATATTAAACAACATAAGAAACAACAGCTGAAATGCTAAACTTTCATATCATATTCATATTTTGATCTTAAACCCAAATGTCTTCAGTGTACAGCAAGCACAAGTGAATTGTCCTCACCAGTCCAATATTTTTGGAGGAGACTGAATGTCATAAAACCTTTGAGCATGAAGATCAGTGTAATAGTACAAGTATAATTTAATCAAGAAAATGTACTTAAAGTAGTGAAAGTATTTTATGCAGAAAAATGGCCCATTTTACACTGGTATATGGCTATACTATTATACAGTACATTTACTTATTATTACTTACACATTAATGTGTAAGCAGCACTTTACCATTGTAGTTGAAGTGGAGCTATTTTTTCAGATATGTTGCACTGGAAGTAGATTTTTTGATGAATTTGCTGATTTTTGTCAGGATTTGTTTAATTGTTCAGTAATTTAGGAAACAGTGAGTCCATAGTGACAAATGTACTAAAAAACTACATTTTCTTCATAGCTTAATATCATATCATATCTTCATAGACTTATCATTTCAACTCTACTTCTATTTATTGTTGGGTTGTTTAATTTACAACAAATCATCCTATGCTTTATATACAAAAAATCTTATTTTGTAAAGTAACTATTAACTAAAACTCTTAAGTGCACTTAAAAACTAAAATATTTCCCTCTCAATTGTATATGTAAAATGACAAAAAAAAAGAAAATACTCAAAGTACAAGTACCTCAAATTTGTGCCAGTGACTTTATACAGTACTTGAATAAATATACCTTGTTACATTTCACCCATGCTGGTAGGTACATACATGAAGTGTGTCGTTCAGTAAGTCGGTGTCCATCGACTATGGTGGACTTGTCTGCGGAAAAGTCCAGGGCTAATTTTGATGCCAGCTCAGGTCTGATACAGATCCTTTTGTTAATATTTTGTTTATATTATAGTCTTTAAAACAAAATCAAGAAGTCTTGGCCTCTGCTGAGCACATTTTGAAAATTCCTCTTATGAGTCCTTTAACTTTGTAGATAAGCAGTAATAAATTAACTTGGCTATTGTGCAATACTGTAATGAGTCATTTGGGAGGAATAAAATGTAAGTGTGAAGAGCAGGTTTTAACCTCATCTGTTAGCAGCCTTTTTGCTGGGTGACATTCAAACCCCCCTCAAGGGGGTCAGGGCTGGCCTTCAACTAGCACCAACACAGACAGAATCACTAATGATAGGCACAAGAGAAAATGTCATTGCTTAACATTTTATCACTCCACATGTGAAAGCCACACTTTTTTTTCCATTCAGTGCTCCACATAGAAAATGAGACATTGTTGGAAGAGTATATGCAGTAACAAACAGAAATTTAGACATTTAGGTGCAGCACTGGAATATGCTGTCAGTTCATAGTTCAAAATATGAACTGAAAGAAATTAAAAATGTTTCTGTCAGCACCACAGAAAAAACCCTGCAAGGACAAAGTGAATTAAAATTTTAAACATCTTCTAAAACATAGAAATGAATACTAATTTGTTGTCGACGTGTGCACAAACTCACCTGAATGTGTTGCATTCTTTATCGTTCCAGCTGTTCCAAGTGCAGATCCCCTCCCCCCCACCAACTCTAGCTGACAGGTCACTGTCAGAGTAGAGGCTGAGGAGAAACCAGTATGGAGAGCAGACATCCGTGCAGAGGAGTGACTGATGAAAGGAGGGAGCGAAGTCTAATATATGAGCAAGAAGGGCCAGCCTATGGCAGCAAAGCAGGACGCACGCAGCCAATGACAGCACATCCTATTATAAGCAGCAACAGTGCACATAGTGGGTCTTTGGTACATTTGCGCAGGTACGACTAATTTCTTTTCACCCTCAGGTATTCAGACTGTTGATGTGTGTTGATGACAACAGTGGTGCCGACGTCAGCGGAAAGTCCAAGGCTGCAGACAGATTTATTTTGGTGATGACTGTACGACAGAGAGCTTCACGCACACCGTGGACAAGTGACCATGACATTATGTTCATAAGAGAGTGATGGGGAAAGGCTGCACAAAATGTTTGATTGAGAAGAATTGAGATTTTATAGCTAACACATTTAAATTTAGTACAGCAATAGCTTCTCAAGTGGCATATCCAATCTTCATGACCTTGTTTAACGTGTGAAAATCTAATGTCTCTGTTATAACAGTCAGAATTCTGAAGCTCTTATGATGCACTATTCTTCCCCTCTGTTCCAGTCGGTCATTTCTTTTTCACCGTTCTTCTATATAGAAAGACTTTAACTTGATACATTAAGATACTGCACAAAGCTGGAGTTAAGGCCACACTGAATTAACTCATACATACGTGTTGTCCGCTAGAGCTGATGGGGATAGATATACAATAAAATATAATCTGTCAATTGATCCGAAAATATGGCAGTGATGGTGTCAACACCAGAGAGACAGCATCTTCTTCAGTAAAAGGCTGAATTCACCGGTCCAGTTATGTCAGTGTTAACATAATAGTGGACAACATACAGTGGCGCTTGAACGTTTGTGTGCAAACCTGTGCCTTCAGTAACTGGTATTACCATTGTTATTAACTTGATATTACCATTTACTGTTTCTCAGTCCTACATTTTCCACAAATAACAAATAACTGAATATGTTATGTTATCTCATTTGTTTAAATGGGCTCCCTTTATCAAGTTTTTTGGATTAGTTTCACTTGGTCTTAGTGAAAATTGGGTCACGTTTAGAGTAGAAATAAGCAACCTGAACTTTGTCCCAGTTTGAGGTTACAGTGACAGTGACAAAAATTCTGGTCAGAAAGTCCAATAATCATCTTCTCCTCCAAATACTAATCTCCCAGACCCACCACTGTTTTCTTGTTTTAAATTTCAACTTTTCACCACTCTCTTTTTTGCATCACTGACCAGTCCTGCATCACCTGGAATTCCATATTATCTTGCAAATCATTTTGTGCTCCTTAGAAAATAAATGAGGCAACTTAGCGTTGTCTTTCCTTCAGTTTTTCACATCAAAGTACTTTCAAAAGAGAGTAAGTTTCCACCACCTCCATTGTTTTCAATGTAAACACAGTGGCAACTAATAAATCAACTTTTTTGACTTGATGCATATTTCTACTAAATTCCTCTATTTTAAAGTGGCCATATTTTGCTTAATTTACAGTATATATTTTATTCTGGTGCTCCACTAATACAAGATTTTTAAGTTACAAAAGTTCAAATACATGTTTTAATGCTTCCTGATGCAACAGCTCCTCCAGGCCTTGAGACTGAAAAAGACTCATTTGACCTGATGTGTATTTAAGTCCCTCCATCCCACTCTGTTCTGATTGGCCAGCTTGTGCAAGTCTTCCTGTGAGCTAAACTGTGCCTAGTTAGAACAGCATCATCCTTCAGAAACAACCTAGCCTAAAATCCTGCTGCATACTTTTGAAACTAGATGGGGACAATACGTTTTGTCAATTTGAAAGACTAAATTGTAAACAAAAAGCAAAACTTTGAAACTGAAACTTACTGTACTGGTTGTGAAATCTAAAAAACAAAAACAAAACTATAATATACAATATATATACATGTAAGCTTTAATAATTTTTGAAATAAATTTATTGAAATGCTTTTTTAAACACTTTTTGATTTTATTTTTTACAGTTTCCGATCTTTTTTTTGTTTGTTTCACATCTTTTGTCAGGTGGACAAAATGAACACTGGGGAGAAATGTACATTATGCTAAATACTATAAAGCTTGTTAACCTCTGTAACATACATGAATATAAATAAGGATCCTTCTGATCCTGCTGTCTGTTCTGTTGCCTTGCTCTAACCTGACGAGCATTTTACTGGCTAAAACATGTTAGCTAATGTTAGCTGAAATTTTAGCACTGGCCAGTTCCATAATAATCAAGCACTATGTTTATACAATGCTGGTATCATCCATGGCTCGAAGGATCGAATCAGTCGTCAAAATAAAGGCTCTCATCTCAACAGTTGGTTCTTAAACTTGGAGCGTTCATCGTAGTTTTAGAAGTATAGTTAAAAATGTCTGTTTTCAAATCCACTGGTTTTATTCTTCTTGAACTTTGGTTAAAAATTCTGTAAATTCTATTAAATGAACAGCATTTGTAATTCATTAACAACTAAATAACTGATACCGACCAGGCATTTAGTCATTTTTGTCTGTAAATAACTCTACAGTAGAAATCTCAGACAGCCTTTATTTTAACTCAGAGAAAAAACTTACAAAACAAACTTGGTAGTTGTGGTTTTCTTCATTGTTCGATGCTCTCATACACTTCAAATTTATACTGGATTCCGTTCTCCTCCTGCAGCTCGTGTGGGACTCCTGGAAACCTTTAGGAGAAACAACTGTCATGTACTTTATGTTTCATGTAGGATACGCATAAATATGAAAGAGTGGTATTGGTGTAGAATCCAAAACTTGACAGAAGCTCCTAATTTGAGCAGCACTAGCCGAACACATTTCTTTTTACTACTCATCATTTTAGTATGTTTGGATTTGCTTTTGATGCTGCTGAGCAAATTCAATTTTATGTTGTGAAGTGAGTCCATCTTTAAAGGACCATTACAATTTATTACAGCTGTTTCAAACCTGTCTGATCATCTGACTGCTTAAGTTTCTGGACCCATCTGATGTCATCATACCCCAACATCTCAGTGATCCAGTTGGCGAACACAGTGACGTCAAATACTACCAAATAAGACTCATGTTGTCATGTGTCATTCTAAATGACCTACAAAATGTGCTGATGTGTAATCGTCTTACTCTGGCAGGAGACGATATTTGTCTGGGCTGATTTCAGGGAGGAACGTGTCACACTCAAACTGCTTCAGGATGCGCGTGACAAACAGTCTCCTGGGCCCCGGGGTCTCCATCATTTCCTGCATAGCAAAAATATAGTGAATATAAAAGACTCCTCAAGCAGCCTACACAGGACATAAGTAAAACATTTTCCATCATGTCAGAAATGTCTTAAAGATTTTAAACTCTGGCTTTGCCCCCAGGCTGCTCTCTCCATCATGCAGTACCTTGTAAAGAGAGCTGCCTCCTATAACCCAGACCTGGTCAGCCTTGTCTGCCAGCTCCGTGTCAACAAGCTTCAGGGCTGAGCTGAAGTCTGCTGCAAGGTAGTGTGCTCCTGTAGGGGGCACTCTGGAGGAACATTGGCAGTTATATTAAGACACAAAAACTTGATTTCAGTGTAGCACCTGTAGGCCTTGCATGAAGGTACCATCCTGCTATTTGCCCATCATATTACTGACTTACTGACTTAAAGGGTGATTTGACCAATTTTCAGTTTGCATCCTATGGTTCTAATTGACATCATTTGGAAGAGTTTTCAGGTAGAACAACATATTTTCTCCCATACATCTAGTCACACTAAAACTATAAACTACAGTAAAACTATATCCTTGTCTTGATTTTTTTTTTTTTTTTACTTCTACAGTCTACATTAAAAACAAAGGTAAGTCCAATCAGTTGTATAAAACATTAGGCCAAAATTAATCACATCAACTTGAAACAACATCATATTCATCTACGAAGTCAGCACTAAAAGTTGAAACACGAATGATGTACAGTCCACTAATGTGAAACAGCAAATACATTTTGTGGGTCACAGAAGTGCGACCAACTTCCATTTTCACCTACTACAATATCATGTGTGACATACTTGCACTCCCTGCTGAGAACAATGTTGATTCTGTCAGGCAGAGGTCTGTTCTTCACTGGGATGGAAAACCACGTCTTCCTTCCCATGATCACCACATTCTGCTTGCCTGCAGGACAGCAAGGTTTGAACTGATTAATAAGTGCTTAACTCTCGTTGCTGAAGGGGCAGCTCTAACAGATCTAGAACTTCCTCTGTGCAAGGCTCGAGGACAACAATACACAATATAATAACATTATCACATTGCGATTGCAGCTTTACTGTGGCCAACTTCTTTACTTGACACAGATAATACACACAGCTAAACTGGGCTGAATCCACTAATACAATTTCTATTCTATCAAACAGAAAGTGGGACATTCCTAGGCTCCTCATATTAAACTGTTTTTTTATATCCTGTAAATATACACACAGTACAGTTAGTAGGTAATACAACTTTTATCTCTAAACTGTGCCAGCCAATTCCATTTTTATTAAACCCCAAAAAAGACTAACTTAAAGACTAACTGAAGTTACCTTTCACAGATGAAGTCACAGTCATCTTTCGGAAATGTTTGAATTCATTACTAGAAAAGAAAAACATCACTCAATTGTGTCATTAATCAAGTTAATACATTTATAGGTCACTGCTGGGACCACTTATCATTCATTAATTCAGTTGTTTGATTCATATAATAACTAAATACTTTGGAAAACAAAAAAGTTACAGAAGTCTTATTTTAGATTTTATGTTATGGATATCTGACTTTTTCACTGTGCGCAAGGGCAGACAACTGATGGAGCGACAGATGTAACAACTATCAGACATTTAAATGAACTCTCGTGAGAATTAGATTTATGACAAATATAAAACTGTAATATGTTCACCAGTGCTGACAGACCCCCTGTATTATAAGTAATAGTGATGCTGGTATTAATGACGTTAGATAAAATTAACTTCGTTGTTTAAAAACATCACACTGTATGACCTAAATGGAGGACGCGACATTTTTTTTAGCAGGTAGCCTGTGTGACGTTACAACAGTAAAGTTGTGACACTGTTAAGTGTGTAATAAGTCATCTTTACATTTATTTACCTTTACAACCTGCTCACAAAGTCCACTAGACCATTTACCTATGTGACTTACTTGAGTCTAACAGGATGCCAGGGCAGGTTTCCGTTCTTCCCAATACCCAGGTCAGGACACACCGCCACGATACCGTTCAGAATGCGGGACATTGTCGGTACACTGGACCTTGGACGGCTGCACTTTACTTCGCTAGCAGCGCGTAACCACAGCCGTTTCCCGCCAGCTCAGCTTATGATTTATCAGAAGCACCGGAAGTGACGAGTTCTTCTTCGTCTTCTTCTGCAGCATTGAGTGTGTCGTTACATCGCAACGTCAGCGTTTGCATACAGACACTTAATTTAGCACCGCAAATACAAGAGTCGCGACTTTAATAAAGGAAACCTAAACAGGCCTTCATGGAACAACATTTCTTATACTGGTTAGAGCAGTTTAACAAGTAGAAAATATGGTTTATTGTAACTCCAATGTCACATTCAGAAATGTAGTAAAAACATTGTATAAACTGTGCACAGACGTCATTCCTGGTTCGCTTGCAGTTCTCAGAGCAGACAGGAGCCTCAAACATATGACTAAACTGAAATGCTCCCATATTTGTTATCCATCTTCATCACCTTTGAAATAAGACCGAGTGGACGGTCTACAGTCGTCCTATATGAATCATCAGAAGTGAACACCGACAGGCTGCAGGCAATGAGCCAGTGAGGGCTTAATATCAACCCCGACACATACAAGCACCAAGTTAGTTTCAGTCCCTGTGTGCCCGTAAAGGTCAGGGGACGCTCTGACTGTGAATGCAACACGGGCAGCAGTGGAGAGAATCGTGGATGAAGAGGTCACACTCCACACAGAACACACTGTGACAGGTTGTACAGCTGAATGCCTGCACACAGACAGGAAGAGAGAGCAAATGAACATGATGCAACCACACATTTTTTACACTTCATCAACTAAATATCATTTAGCAAATCAAGAGAACCTGAATTTTAGCCCGGGGTCCAAGTCCGGCCCGCCCCCTCATTTTATGTGTCCCGCAAGAGATTCTACGAGCTTCTCAATTTCCAATGTCCCATACTAATAACTTGTATTTTAACACTGATTCCTGTGTCTTTGACTGCTTGCTCCTTCAATAAAAACCTCTTTATATATGCTGCAGTACCATTGTTTCTGAGGATGAATCACGTCCAAAAGCACTTGATCCTACAGTTCCTATACTGCAGCTTGATGGTATCTCATTACTGTATTAACTGTTCCCTGCCTGGTAAATTCCCACGTTCACAACTTCATGTATAAAAAAAGGTAAATTCTATGTGAAAGGACAAATTCACACGTACACTCAGCTGCTGTACTTACAGTTTTATCCCTCAGCTCCCACTGACAAGCTTGACAGAACCTGAAAGCAAATGGCAGCAGGTTTTAGACACACAGCAGCACAGTGCTGTGTATGTGTGTGTGTGTGTGTTTAACTCCAAAGAGTGTGTGAGTGTACCAGAGTCACCTGTTTCCTTGGATCTCCTCCACAGGAGTCTCTATAAAGGCCTGGAGGGGGAAGAGGTGGTGGAAGGATCTGGCAAGATGCGGGGCCGACACCAGAGTCAAACCTTGGAGAGAACAAACACAAACACACACACACAAGTCAAATCTCAGTCAAATCTATGAATAAAAAAAAAAGAAACGTTCATCAAATCTAATGCACATACACACACAGACATACCACAGACTTTACACTCCACGGGCAGTTCTGTATATTTGGCGTGGCACTGCGGACAGAAGTACCCTCCCAGAGACAGACCTGGACCACCGCTGCTGTCCAGATGACTGGGAGACACATTCCAGAAGCAGAACATGACAAAGATGAATGAAATGGGATATACAATGAATGCCACAAGGTTTAAAAGCACATCATTTCCTACTCACGACATGCTGAATGAAGGCTTGGCATCCTGGTTAGTCAGAGAGGCAACGGTGTGCTGAGGAAAACCTGAGCGAATACAGGAGTCCAGTGAGACAAATGCTGAATAAATGCTTTTTAGTCAGAAATATTCAGCAAGAATTATCTTTATAAATATATTTAAGAAAACAAAAAACTGAGTAGCACTTGTGCTGTATACTGACCCATGCGTATTAAAGAGCACTCCGATGAGGAAGTAGCTGGAGGAGGTTTGACGTGCAGCATCAGCAGCTCTTTGAAGTGACTCTCATCAAGGATGACGTGGTACGAGCCGCCCGTCTCTCTGGTCACCACCGTGCACACCCGGACCTCTGCCGACAGGCCGATTACCGACACCCGCGTCTTCAGAGACTTCAGGGTCTGACAGAGGAGGGGGGTGGGGGGGAAGGGAGGGGATATACACAACTCTTTTCAGAGCACAGGACGGAAATGAGCAGACATGTGGGGAGAAGGTGTTTACAGGGCTTCACCTTGATCAGCTCGTAGATGTTGGCCGGGTCACATGTGGTGAGGCTGCTGAGGACTATCAGGATCTCGCGGCTCGTGTGTCCAGGCATGTGCCTTCATGCAGAGATGGGCACCAGCTGAGTGGCATGCAGTCATATTACAGGATGCAATCTAAAACACACAACGCTGAGGACCTACTTCAGAGTCTGCATGGCCAGGCTGAGAGAGTTGTACAGGGATGGCTCGCCTGCACACGCCGTGTCCACTGCTTTCTTCAGAGCAGCTATGTGCTTCTTTGGATTTCCTGATGGAGAAACAAGAAGACACGTCACAGTATGTTAAAGATCTACGGGATAACTTCATCTATGGAATCAGAAATCCCAACACGGAATACCCTTGTGGTTTACAAAGATGAAGCAATCACATTTTCAGCATTCTCTGTAAAGCAGAGCAAACACATTACTGTATGCTGAAGATTAAATATGGAGGCCAGCATTAGCAGATTATGTGACGCATACCTGTCAGCTCAGTCAGCTTCTCGGCCCTTTTGTTCTTGGTGGTGATAATGCCCAACTGGGGATGCAGAACACATGCTGTTAGGTCACAGGACAGCTGCTGACATCTGGCTGACAACATCACCGCATCCTGACCTTTCACGGTTAGATCACTTAGAACTGTTTGTTAGAGAGCGAGTTAGTGGAGGACTTGCTGCTCTAATCACTGTGTTGTTGTATTTACAGGGTCATCATTTCTCAGTGTTCTCAAAACTAGTACTGTTGAGATTGGAGACTGGAGCATTATATTTAATTCAATTCAATTCAATTCATCTTTATTTGTATAGCGCCAAATCATAACAAAGATCATCTCAAGGCACTTT
>JAUMHL010000030.1:1872573-1897314 GCA_032362345.1 Sandelia bainsii
GAGGTGTAACAAACACATCTAGAACTGCTGGACACATGCGACCGTCCATGCCATTTGCAAGGGGGGTCTGATCGATTTTTTCTCTAATAGTTATGATTTGATGATATTTAGAGGTGTTTCTAATATTTTGACCCCCTATTTACATAAATGAGGGGGTTCTTTCAACAAAAACTGAGAATTTATAACCATATAAAAGTAGAATTTATGGCAGGGCTGCTCTATTGAATTCTATTAGATTGTAGGTTGCAGATGCTCAGCATAGGGCATTCAGTGTCTTGTTCAAGAACACTTCGACATGTGCGATTAGTGAACAACAACATATTTGATCCACTGCTCAGTTGGTGGAGTGCATGGTCTCCTTATTTCAGCATTAGCTGAAATTCCAACTGAACAATGATACCAACTAATCATGTTTCCTTAATGAACCGTATGTGGATTTACAGCCCATTTATCCCAGCTCTCCCTGGGTCAGGAAGCCCACATGTCATGTGTACTTACAACACGACGGTGCCACCATCACTACTTACATCTTTGAACAGTAATAGAACTTTTTCCTCCAGTGGACTGAATCTGTTCAGTTTAAACAACAGCTGAAAGGATTTAAACGTGAAGAGTCAATACAGGTCAGAGTCAAACATGCACAGAACTCATGACTGCACGAACCTACCTGACTGATGGGGTTTTGGTCGAAATACTCATCCACAAAAGCCTCCATCAGCTGAGGAGGAAAGGAGACAGGAGATGGGGTTTTACAGATCATCCTGCTGTATGGTTGGTGGTGTGAGTGGGTCTGCTACAGAATGTACCTTTAGAGTAGAGGTGAGGCGGTTTGGCTTCAAGTCCTGGTCTTCCATGCTTCTTGAACAGTCAATCACCACAAAGAGGTGACGCATCTGGAGCACAGAGGTTTTTGTTGAAGTCAGATTCTAAAAGGTGAGATTTTGTTTTTCCTTATAACAAAACTAACTCAAGCACAGACTAATCCATGCACATTATGTCAACACTGAGCGTGTCCACAGTGGTGTCCTCCCCAGAGTTTCAGTATCACACGAGGCACAATGCTCTGTAGGAAGGAGGCAGAACGTACTCACCATTCCCAGCCTGACTTGTCCATGGCTCTCTATCACCCTACGATGGAAACAAACCACATGCATGTACAGTGACTATAATGGTTTGGAGAATTCACATAACATATCTGACCAGCAAAGAGCTGAATAGCTGCACCGTGTGTATGAGCAGTGTGTCTCTCTCACACACACACACACACACACCTTTTCCTCTTGGACTGGAACAGGAGCTCTTCCACGGTGGCTTTGAGCGAGCCAGACTCGTCCTCCTTCAGCACCTCCCTGAAAACAACACAACAGTCAGGTCAGCAACACAATGTTCATCATTTTGGCTCTGTGTGGCACCATGGTAGAATTTAAAATGTGTTGTCTTATGGAAACATAGTCCATTAGATGAGCCCTGTAAGAATCATAGCCTTTTTATTTATATCCTCCACAGTGTTGTGGGCATGTTGAGGCTCAGTCTCACCATGTCCTCTCGTAGCCTCCCTCCCAGCGCTTGGCTCTCTCTGGTTCTTCATCCATCGTGTCACACTCACAAGGAAAGTACCGACCTGGTGCTAATAAAACATTACATTAAAAAATGCTTGTGAATTCCTGTTACTTATATGCTCAAAAAATGAGGCAGTGGTGACAAATGAACAACGTATTATTCAGTTGCTATTATAGTGAATGAAATGTGGTTTAAGTCTGACCGTCACCGACTCCAGCGTAAATAGCAAATATTTAAAGCCCAGTTAATCGAGACTACGTACATGTCGCTATCAGTGAAAACAATATTTAACAAGAAACTGACTGAATGAATGAGTCCACAAAGTAGGAACTAATCAACGTAATATTGAATTTGAAGTATGTTGAATAGAGTTTGGTATGAATTTGTGTCATAATAAAAGAAAACGTTATTCATATCCTAGAATTAAGCTAGTAAATATCATAAATATAACTCACTATGAGAGATTAATAAAAGCTGTTGTACCTGCAGAACCGCTAGTGCAACGGTGTTTTCTTCCGGAAGGAAACGCTGACTAGAGGAAAAAAAGTGTCCTTCTTCCTTCTTCTTCTTCTTTGGTGTTTTACGGCAGCCGGCTTTGCTGCACTGCTGCCACCTTCTGACTAAGTCTGTTATAGCACTGCTCTTAAATCGTTTTACTGGTTAAGCGTTCTTCAGAAAATTAAACAGCCATGTTAACCGTCTCTTTAAAAATGTCCTCTAAGAGTTTCATTATTATTACATATATTATTCCTATTCCCAAGTATTTCTTCTAGTTTGTTAAACTCTCCTTACGTACGGATTGTAATACCATTGTGTGAGAATCCAGCTCCCTACACACACATTGATTTCTTCAATTCCTATGTATACTGTATCTCAATGGTGTGATTTAATATGAAACCCACAAAATACAACTTCTAAATGATAACTTTATTGATCGAAGCAAATATGTTACAGTGGCAAGTTAAAATAAAAGCACTGTTTGAAACTGGGGCAAATATTTCATATAGTTTAAATAGAGTGTTCAGCAGGACTCAGTGTGACTCTAGTTGATGGTTTCACTTTCCTAATAAAAGGTAGACAAACATCTACTTCATTAACCATTACTAGGCATATTATATTCACTACTATTACAGTCAACAGCACAGTTCTGCTGTTCTGTTCAACATCATGTTCTTATTTTAAAACACAGCAACACAAGCTCATTATTAACTTTTTTTTATTCAAAGCTGGCATCCTTTCTTTTACCAAAGTCTTACAGAGTCAGTGAAAAGTTAAAGAAATAAATATTTAGGCAGGTATTCATTTGCTTCTGAATGTGTCAGCAAATACCATGGAAATCACTGACATTCACAAGAGTAAAAGACAAATGTTAATGACACACGCAAACAGAGCCGTCATTAACCAGTCACTTACACTTTTAATACCTTGTAATATGTAACATGAGTTCCATAGTAACAACTTACAATCACAAGGACATGTTTCATCACTTACAGAAGACAGCATAAAAATAGTACAGAACAAATGCTTTGTAAAAACTAAAAATATACAGTATTTACAAGGGGTGGCAACGCCAAACTAATTCTTCATGTCAGGAGTTTAAAGCTATAAAAGAATAACAACACCAGCTGCAAAGTAGTGAAGCAAAAAGCATCTCACTAACTTCAGGAGAGAAACTAAATCAGATACATTTAATTGTTCTTTAAAATTGTTCTTCATGAAAGAATCTGAAGAATTAATCAGACAATTTAAAAGACAAGTAAAAAAAAAGGCCACATGTCCTTCAATCCCTTGATACTGTACAGACGTATAAAGGCAACAGATCTTCATTATAGTACCTGCAAATGTGTTTGTGATAAACTCAAACACAGTGAGATGGGACATTGCTGATTTGCTCTTAGTCTTCGTGGGGGGGCACAGAGCTGCAGGTTCACGGCCGTCGGTCGTACTCACTGACCTTCCTCTTGATGTGCGACAGTTTGGACCTGAGATACTTGGACCTCCTCTTCTTACGCTGGTAGTCTGCAGACTGCAGGCGACAGAAAAGTTGTTCAACCACACATTTCATTCACTCTAAAGAACAGCGCTGTTCGAATTCTCTGTGTTGTGTCTTACCTTCTTCATATCTTTCAGTTTGATGTATTCATTCATGGCATCCTGACATGA
Organism: Sandelia bainsii; assembly: GCA_032362345.1. Lineage (NCBI taxonomy): Eukaryota > Metazoa > Chordata > Actinopteri > Anabantiformes > Anabantidae > Sandelia > Sandelia bainsii. The sequence continues at coordinate 1,876,297 of JAUMHL010000030.1, forward strand.
GAAAGACAGTGGTTCATGAGCTGACGTGATCTCAGACTCACACATACATTTGATTTATGCAGCTCACAAATCACAGTTCATTATTCTTGGTTTGCTCCCACAGACTCATGTGTCTGAATCTGACTATGACATACACTGATGCCACATTTCATCACTTCAAAGAGACAAAACTTGTGCTGTCACACTCACCAGGAACTGTGGACTGCCCTCGGGGTACTGTTGTAGCTCTCTGCTAAGGTGAGCCAGGTCCTGGTTTATGTCGTCCAGCTCCTGCTGCAGGTTTTTGTACTCCTTGTGATCCTGGTCAAACTCCCGTTTGTAGTTCAAACGTTCTTGCTCATCCACAATGGAAGGAAACAAACTGCAGACCAGAAAAGACACAAAGAAAACAGTTTATTATGAGAATACTAAACATTACTAGTAATCCTCACACAACATGGATCTATGATGCAGATGTGTATTAAAAACACCTTAATATTTTTCCTCATAGTAATTACTATGATTAGCTATCTGATGCCTGCACATCCACTCACCTCGAGAAGTCCTCCTCCTCCAGGTCATCTCCAGACTCTGCACCAGTGTCATAGTCCTTAGTCCATAGCTTGGGCTTCAGGGCTGCCACAGAGCTGCTGATGTCAGAGTCTCTGCAAATACAACGACTGATTATACATTTTTGCTGCAGCCTTATTTGATTTAAAAAATCTATTGATCCCACAGGGAAACTGTTGTTATGGACACGTTCATTATGTGTCAGCCATCACTGACACACTCCTGCAGCCCCTGCATTTGCCACCAGAACCAACAGGACTGTAGACAATGCAATGCAATCTCCTACCACACACTCGTTTCTACAGAACAAATAATTGGCACATGTGAGGTGTACAGTATGATTCATAGTTTACCCTGGCAGGTAGAGAGGTCTGTTGCTGTCCAGCTGATCCAGGTAGTCTCTGGATCCCCCAACTTTGTCATTGTGGTCATGCAGCAGTATGTTTGGGCTTCCAGACACATTGTTCACCTGAAGCAAGACAAGGTCAGACATTTTTCATCAGAGTTTTCATGGAAATAAACAGAATTTCTGTCAAGATGGTCTTTTAAGAGGTTTACTATACAAAGTATAAAAGAATTATAAAGAAATAAGAAAGCACAAAGAAGGAAATGCAACTGAGTTATACAGCAATACTCTCATGAGAGGGTTCACAGCAAAATGAACAAAGAACTAACTGTTAGACAGCTATTTATCAACTCTACTCCCAAGCTATGCTATCTATCTTCATGGTCAGAGTCAGTGGCACCTGGCTCCTGCATAGTCTGTCTTTCCATGGTCGTCTCTATCCTATCTGCTGTCCCAGACATTAAAGCAAAACAAAGACAGTCTCACAATATCTAAAGACATTAGGAATACATGAACTTTAGCACAATTATAGTAATAGTAAAATTAACAATTTCCATAACAAGAGTTACTGTAGATGTGCGTGTAAATCTCAGCTTTGGTCAAAATTAGTGTGTCCTTCAACTACAGGTTAGAGATTCATTCTTAAAGGGACATTCAATTTCACATATGAAGATCAGTGTCACAGTGAAAATTGTTGTACTGTATTTGTCTTCTGTAGCTTTGGATGAGTCTGAGGAAAATAACCCTGATGATGTCATAAGGATTGATGATGTCACCAGTGTTATTTCAGCTCAAGCTCAGCAACAACATAACAGAGCCTGTGTTCCAAGCTGGGGAAATGTATTCGATATGTGGAGTCTAATGTGGAGGGATCTAACTATCTAGCTGCATTATGGGAAGTGTAGGATCCAGTGATTTTGGAGACTGAGCCCCAACAACAACAACTTAAAGGGAAGGAGAGCTTGGCTTTAGTTGTTTCAATTTGAAAGACCTTTCATGTCAAGTGTCTCTAGACTGGTACCTAGACTTAAGTAGAGTACAACACTATTGTAAATCCAGTTCCTTCTAGGCCGCTGTTGTTATGTTGTTTGAATTTACTACTATAGATACTATTTTCTTCACAATCATGCCAATCAACATTTGTACTTTTTTATCTGACCCTGCTAAAACAAAAAATAAATAACCATTTCTACATTATTATTTTACTACATTACAATACTACATCAATAATAACCATCAGTATCATATATCAGCCCTTCAGATCTTGTACGATCTTGAATTTTACTACACATTATTTTATTGTCTATGTTCTCCTTATTTGTTACATACTAAAATATATCACACATTAGATAAAGAAAGAGCCGTAGTATTACATGGCCTGAGGTTTCGGTCAGGTTTTACTGAGACTCCTATAAACATACTATAAATAGTGGTTGTCTTAGCCATTCATCAGGACCAACCGGTTCCACTACTTCTCCCTGCATAGCTGAAGGCCACCGATACCATCTCTACCACTAACAGGAAGCATCAAACAATGTCTCTCAGTCAGTACAAGTGCAAAAAAATGTCATTCACACACCAGGAATAAAAACTGTATGTATGTGTAGTTTTCAGGTTACTTTGGGATTCATGTTCTTGTGTACATATTGTGTACAAGTGTTGACTTATTTCGATTTTGGATGAGGTTTTCTTTACAACACAACATCCTGACAGCACATACTGATCCAATTAGGAGTGGCTAATTAGACCACACCCAGAAACTGCAAGTGAAACCATCCTTCCATGTCTTGCCTGGTACTCACAGACTTCTCACGTCTCACCTGTCTCAACTAATACGTCATGTTGCTTCTGCGTTTGAAAGAATATGTCATTCAGACTGTGCCAAGTTTTATGTAGCAGTTTTCTCAGAAGAAAAACAACCGTTCCACACAATAAGGCCGTGCATATGCCATCAAATTAAACATTCTAGACATCTTCTGCATCAACATCCCCCACATTACCCTTACACACTTGGTATCTTTGAACTTTTGTGATTTCTTGACTAGAATTTGAAATAAAGTTAATAATAATTATAATTTGTTGAATTGACCACATGAACTGTCTACCTACACATTACATGCTGCCTCCAAGTGACTAAGATCACAACAAACCAAATTAGATTTTTATATCACGTCTAGGACACTTTCATATGTGCTCCTAGATCTGATTCAAATTCCATCTTTGGCTCCATGTCCCGTGTCAGAACAGTCAGATCGGAATTCAAGTGGTTCTTTTTATATCTTGCTTCCGTGTGCTTGCACATATTGTCTGTCATCATCACTAAAGTTGTCATCAATGGAGAGATGAGGACGTTTCAAATGTGTTGGACATTTATGGAGAAAAATCTTCTCTGTTCAAACAAAATTGGAAGAACATGTCGCAGTTTTCCAGAAAATGATAATGTTGTTATTCTTACACACACAAAATGTAAATTAAAAGCATGTGACATTATTGTAGCTTTACTTTGCTCAATAAAGATATTTATTGTTTAGTTTATCCAAGCTTTTGCTAATTGTGCTATACACATTATATATATATATATATATATATATATATATATATATAACATATGCACTTACCCACTCCCCGACACTGTTGTGACCAACATTGATGACTTTCACTTCCTCCCAGAGAATCCGCTCTGGGCCCCAGTGCCTGATCTGGTTGCGGGTTTTGACTGCATACACCAGCAGGATGATAAGGGCGATAAACACCAGGACACCCACGACAACAGCTATGGCCTGCATGGACCACAGAATGCAGTGTTAGTGGGCTGAAACTACATCCACTAAATAACAGGGAGGTCAAAAGCCTCAGACTGTCTGAATGGTGAGATAAAGATTCAAAATTCTAAAGTAGGACACTGCATAATATCTAAATACATGATTTGTAGTAAATGAGACTCCAAACTCTACCACAGTTCCCCCAAAGAAACAAGCATATCCCACCTCTTGAGGCTCCACCACACAGTAATGGTAAAGGTACTGGTTGAGGAAGATGCCCTGAGCCTGCGTCTGCGTCTGGTACTGGGAACACAGCTGGACGATCTGGCTGTATAACATAGACCCTGAGGACTGGGCTGTTGGGTTTATTGCCACCAGGTACACAATAGTGGCAATGATCATCAGAAATGCCAAGATGGCACAGATGATGATGGCTGCTAGGTAGAAGTGTGCTGAGCGGGCAGTTCTTTGCCTCGAAATGACCAAAACAAATATGATGAGCACAGCTATGAAGGTAATGGCTGCCATGGCGATCATGAAGCCTTTGCCAGCAGTAGGATCCACTTGCATTCCATAGCCATAGGAGCTGCTGCTGCCTGAGGTGCCGTAATATGAGCCACTATAGCTGCTGCCATAACCATAACCTGGCATCATGCCAGTTCCACTTCCCATACCCATGAGGCTCATATCGTAGTCCCATGCCAGCGTGGAGGCCACACAGGCAAACACGGCCACACACATAATGATGATGATGATACAGAGTATCTTCATCACTCCGGGTGGTGAAGTCCAGAGATAGAAATGAAGCATCTTCTCTGCTGGGTAGTAGGAAAAGGTTCGGTTAGACATGAGCTCACTATGCCTGTGTCTGCTGCTGTGGCTGAAACAGAAGAGGACAGAGGAACTGTGGTCAGTGTCTGGGTTATTACACGGCAGAGTGATCTGTAACCTCCAGGCTGACACTGCATTTCACATGTAAACACTTACACTAAAACTGAGACTGAAACCTGCTACACAAATGTTATTTAGAGTTCCAAAATGTTGGTGATGCTTTTCCCTGTATGTTCTTATTCACCCCCCACCACAAATCTCCTTTTGTGTTGAGCCTGGAGTGAGGACCAACCAGCACTCCGATTCCTACAGTGCTGCAGTCGCTCTTTAATGTTGGCAGGTGCTGGACCAAGGATGATGTTTTTGGTAAAAAAAACTAAACAAAAACTTGGCAGCAGCGATTTGCACTAGTTGTAAATGATTTAGTGAGGTGAAAAGGTAATTACAATAGTCAAATGGGATGAAACAAATCCATAAATAGTCATTTACATTTCAGTAAAAGGCCCAAAAGGCTGTTTGCTCATTTTACATGCTTATCAAGCCTGGTCTATACAAGTAAGACCTTCTGTTTTGTTAGCATTTAACTGTAGAAAATTATCTGCCATTCAATCCAAGTTTAGCAACATTTTGGGCTTCAATAAAATGTACAGCTAAATCTCCAAACAAAAATACAAAATTCAAATTTTGGAGGAAGTTTAATTTACTACAGCATACTGTAGGAAATATTAGTTTGGAAGAATAAGGTATTTGGCACAATTACTTGAAAACTCTTTTTTTTTATTATTAACCAGTTCTCAGAATTATTACAGATAACCTTTGATCAATAAATTAATTTATTGTGCATCTTCACCTTAACTCTCCCACAGAGTTCTGATGATTGCTAGTTTTGAAAACAAGCATATTTCCCAAAATGTCAATTTTTGAACCCTTCTACAGAGACATGTACACTGGAAAGGAAAAATGCTCCACCCAAGTTAAACACAGCCTGACTTCATAGTCTACTTGCGTCTCTGTGTGACTAAGAAATTTGGGTGGCAGTGGAGTGGTGAAGAATAAAAGCAGGTCAACTTACTGTTTGCTACCACTTGGTTGTTTGTTGCTCGGCATACTGAAATCCAACTGGCATTCAACTGGAGGGAAAAAATTCAAAACACATAAAAAACATAAAAAGCAGTTCAGGTATGTTCCCAACAAACTCTATACACTGGCATCTGATGCCATTTACCATGGTGAAATATAATTTACCACAAGTGTTTCCAAAGTAAGTTTATTTTTCTGCATCACAAGCAGCATTCAGGTTATTGTCCATTCGGTTTAAAAGCAAAATTAGAGCGAGACTGATTGAGTTAGGCAATATATTCTTCTGGTGTTGTTCTGTGGTGCAAACTTTTCAAATTATACTCAGAACGTACAACTTTATTTGGGTATATGTATAGAAATGTAGGGTTAGTGATTACAAATATTCAGTGCTAATGTGGCAGGTTCTGGGATACAGAACAAAATTGTTTTTTGCAATGCCATAGTTAAAAAAAATAAATAAATCTTTTTTCGTTTCGTTTTTTTTTTACAAAACTTCTTTTTCCTGACAACAGGATAAATGTATCAAATATTCTGTGAAACACTGACTAAACACATGCAGTTGTACACACCTCTGTCTAAATAAAGTCTTAATATGTCATAAAAAGAAATGAACATATTTCTAAAGAATAGGTATGAAGTATAAACAATTCTACAAATCTGGCCAGAATTTTAATGCCAGTTTTTAATACTTTGTTACAGACACATTTGCGTCAAGACCAAAACCATTACGGTGTTTCCAGACCCAGACTTGCTGGTGAAACCCTGCAGCAACCTGGGGGTTATTAGGAAACATTAACAATGTAAAACACTAAATGCCTGTGTTAACCAGGTAACTATTTGCTTTTTACTCATGTATGGGAAGTAAACTACTCATGTGTCCCATGCATATTTCATATACAGCATCATAGGGTAGCTCACTTCATCCCTAACAAATCTACCAATATTAATCTTCTTCTTCATCTGTTTAATCCAGAGACAAACGTCCTACTTGGACTCCAGGTTTGTTTGTGGTGAAACAAGACTGCAGCAAGTGGGTGGAAATAAACTGGCCCTGGAAATTTAAACCATCTCTTTCCAAAAATGAACTGGTGATAACTGGAAGTGAACTGGGTTAACAAGTTTCCCAGAGAGTGAAACTACAATCCACTGGCGGCCACACAAAATATCCCTCCTCCCCGTAGTCATGTACTTGATATAATAGTTTCTGTCATGTTCCAAATTAGTTTTGAATTCAGTTTACAGAGGAGATCTCATACAACATGTACATTTCTCACATAAAAATATCATTCTACAGTTAGGTTAAAAGTGAGAGAGTAAAAGAATCATTTTAAAACCATAAGGTGTACGTTAAGTTAGCAAACAGCAAAAACATGCTAACACAATTACGGATAACGCTAACTAAATTAAACTTGTGATATTTTCTCACTGATGCTATGTCAGCACACGACTTCTTTAACTATTTAGAAGCTTTCAGTGTAGCCCAAATTGAACGTATCTCTTAATAGCGCTCAAACGTCGGTTATGAATGGTTAAAGTGACTCACCTGTCGCGGAGAAGCGTCGTGAGGCTGATGTGATGGAGGAAAACAACACTCGCTACGCTCGCGGAATCCTTTCAACGCTGCTACGCGCGGAGGGAGAACAGGGGCGCGCCTACAGGTGTGCGCCCGACACGTGGTCTGTCCCCCGAGGGCCATACAGGCCCAACCTGTCCGTCACCGCCCGCCCCGCCCCCTCCACAGCTTTCATAACAGTTATGAGAAAAATGCAGAAGCAGCTTTTCCTCTTCCATGGACTCAATTCCCTGGACACACCTGAGATCTTCCTAGAAAGTAGTTTTATCATTAAGTATTAGCAAGCAGGTTTTCACTGTCACCGAATGATTGTGTGTTTAAGTCATTATTATTACTCATGAAACTGACCAATCAGAACCAAGCTTACACTATCAGTGTTTAAATCATTTTCCATAGGTCATATCAAAATAATTGTAGAGCTCTCTGCCACTTTTTGAAGTGTAAGAAATCTTACTCATTTAAAATGATGAAAAAACAATAAGAATTACAATATAACATACAATCTAATCTAAATTCTCAAAATAAAAATAAACACTTTGTTTTTGTAGTTTACTCATCTGTCTTACCGTATGAAAGGCTGTCATACTGCTGAGTAAAGTCAACAATGCCAACCTGACACCAGCTCAACAAAAACCAGTCCTCCAAGCTGTCTGTGTGTGCTGTACCTGCTGAACCGCAGCAGCAGCCATTTTAGAGCGCGACACCATTTATTGTCATGGACTAGAAATGGAGCTTCGCATGCAGTCCAGTTTATCCAGCTCTAGGAGGTTTGGTTTAATCTTTTTTAGATTTCTCGTGATTTCCTGTGGGAAGTCACACCTTCCTCAGAAAAAAGAAATCTTCTGGATTCCTACTGAGAGATTAATACTATTGAAATAGTAAATAATTTGAAAATAGTTAACAAATGTGCAGTATGTGGACATATGTGTTTTTCATTACCTACAACTAGAATTTGTCATATTCTTATTCAGCTGTTGAAACTATTTAGACGATGTTGATACTATTTTCCAGCTGTAGAGACGTACAGCTGTGTATCATCAGCATATGATGACACACACATACTGTAGGTCAACCAAAGTGGGTTTTTTTTTAGCTTCACCTAATAATTTTCCTCTCTCTCTAGTGGATTAGTTTAAATTTTTCAGCCTGGACTGCTTATCTGCTTATTTGTAAATCAATTAATAATAGCAACACACAACTAGTCGTGAATCACCTGAGCAGCTAAAACTGTTCAGTGAGTTACAAGTGCTGTAATTTCTACACGGTTCATTTCATATTTTCAGCCAGACCATTAAATTAAAGCTGACAGTCTACACTAATCTTGTTTTACTTCTGTTTCATTTCAAATCCATTGGGATAGTGTACAAAGTGAAGACCATTGTGTCACTGCCAAAGTACATACATCTGACTATTTGGAAACCATGATAAAAAGATCTACAGGTGAGAGAATTTGAAACCAAAAGCCTCAAAAATCGAAATCTATTTTTACTTTACATTACAAAAAAACGTCACCATTTGAGACTGTTTTACTTGCTAAGGTGGAAGGCTCATCCAGACCACGATCATGAAAGGCTTAACATGAGTAAAGACTGACTTTGGGTTACAAACTAACATCCAGCTGGTTTTTTTTTTTAATCTTCCTGTCCTGATTTAAATTTCTCCAGATGAATGTGCTCTGATATGTGCTTTTAGAAACGTGGAAATGAAGCGCTGTGTCAGCCAGCTTCACCAGGCTCAGCAGGAGGAGACAGAGAGAGAGGGAAATACAGTTGTTGGTTAGCTTCACAGAATAACTTAAAGCAGCTTCTTGGCTGAAGTCAAAAAAGGCAAAATACAAGTGTATAAAAAGGTGCTTAATTTGGCATGAAGCACATGATGCACAACAATAGCATACATACGTCAATCAAACATATCAATGTACAAATAACAGTTTACAAAAGGAGTGATTAAAAATAATCAAATTTAAAAAACTCCCATCTGTTATATTCCAGTGTGATTTCAGTGATGGAGTGAGAGGTGATTCACACATTCTACAGTGTAAATGTTCACATTGTGCCTCAGAGTTTAGGAGAAGCCTACTGGAGAGAATCAAATCCATGTAAAAAAACAATAACAGCTTAAAGACAGCATGACATTAGGCACATACACCTACATAGTGTGACATATACTTTTATAGAAGGTTTATTCTACTGCACCAAAAGAAACGTTAAAGTATCCTACAACAAACGTCTTCTGACACCTGTTACTTCAACCATTTAACCTTCATCAACATTGAGTCAGTTGCTTCATTTCACTCATCTACTCAAGCATTGTCTAGTTGTTAAACCCAGTTTTAAAGTGAACAGACATTTTAGGAAGTGTGCTTGATTTTCCTCTTGTCTACATGGGATGAAACTATCGCTTCATTGTTTATGTAATTTTTACTGGTTTGTTTTATGTGGACGGCAAACACAAGTTGCAGATCACAAATGAATTCCCAGCGTGTTAATGTTTAACTGCTGTGTTTAGTTGCCATCATTCTTGTCGTACTCCTGAATCCTCTGTTTGATATGAGAGAGCTTGTTTTTCAGGTACTCACACCTCTCCCTTTTTTCCAAATATGCTGGGTCCTGAAAATAAAAAATAAAAAAAATATATATATATATGTATATATCTTACATGGTTTATTTCAGCATTTGCATCACTATGTCCATCTTTATTTACAGTTTATGCTTTAAACCCAAAGCCACACACAACATTATACAACTGCTTTCACAGGCCACGTGCGCATCTCTATGACAAGTATACAGATCTTAAACAATCTGTCTCACAGCAGTTTCTGCAGGCTGATGACAACACGGTTACATTCTTTAGGTGTGATTCACTGGCAATGATTACAACATGGAGAATGAACCTTTCCTAACTGAAACACTCAAGTACCTTAACTTGGATTTAACAGCCTCCACTTTCACTCTAAAATCTTTCATCAGGATGACAGTGTTTTTATTCCTTTTCAAAAACTGAAGGCCACACTTCCCACAGACCTGCCCTCTGACAAATCCCATCTGGTCTACGTGCCCAAACTTTATACTTATAAAGCTACTATCTGTATCTGTTCAACAAATACCTGTCAGTTTTCAGATTTATGGAGTTATAAGGACTACTTTTCTTATGATGTATAAAGATGTATCTTCAATGATGGACGTGACATCACAGATTGTAGTGGTATGAAAAATGGGCAAACAGTCGCAGCAATTTATCTCAACTGGGTGAAACAAAGTAATACTGCAAAAAGTATTTGTTCATATCCAAATGAACACTTCTTGTCTGTTACATCACTAGTTTAGTGTTACATAATATCGGCTAAACTCTAAATCAGGGCCCTCGAGGGCAACCAATGCTTCTTTATGTCTACTTGAACACATCTGATCCAGCTAATCAGCAGTGGGCAGGTCTGGGATAGTTGGAAAAGAAGCAGTTACTATATTCACTGTTATGTGCCCTGGAAAGTACAGTGAGGAACGTTCTTGGTGTGTGAATTTTGAATGGATAATACTTTTGGCAATAGATCTTTTTATATATTGATATATTTTTTCCCAAGATGAAGAATGTACAACACATAGAGCCACCTTTATATGCTATTTATACATGTATGTATATGTTGGAATGTACTTACAGTTTTCTTCTTCTGGTATTCCATCAAAATGGTATTGATTCGCTCTTTCTCCTGAAAAAAAAGGAATAGTTCATACAGACATAGTTGAACAGCATGTATTCAGATGTATTCATATGTGGGTGTGTGTGGAGTTCAGCGAGATGCTGCACCATTTGGCTGGAAGGTCGGGCAGGAAGGTTCTGCATTATCTCATCCATCTCTTCAAACTTCTTGGCCATCGCCTGAACCTCCTTGTGCAGCTCCTTGTACTCAGCGTACTGGTCATTGAACACAGCCTTGTACTGGTCCCTCCCTTCATCTGTGCGGATGCTGGGGTACTTACTGTGGAAACAGGACAGAGGACAACACATTTTCTTGTGTGAACTCAAGTGAGCTAAACTTCATGTCTTCATGTCTGGAGTGTCTGACACCCCAGATAGTAACATATGTGTTGGAAAATGACTGGGACTATGAAGGTAATACTCACGCCACATAGTCTGCTATAATGACGGGTTTGGGGATGTGTCCCGCTGGTATGTGACCCTGGAGGATCTCGGGCTGCCGGGCCATCAGAGGAGCGGCTGCAGAGTTGTTTGAGGCATCCATGATGTCTGGCTGGATGGTGGGGAGAGGAGTCTGCTGTGAGGTCCTAGAAGCTGGCTATAGTAGAAACACAGTGTGTTGTGTTACAGAATTCACTGTGTCAAGTCAGAGCTTAGTTCAATGTCTGCTAGAACAGAAAAAAATACAATCCTCAATACTTACTATAGATATAGGAACTGATGAGCCAACTGTTTTCATCTAAGTTGATTGTGGGAAAAGGAGAGAGGGTAAAACTCGTTAGATATTCACAGCATTATAAATGTTAACATAAAACAATTCAGTGATATATTTAATGAACACTGCCATTGTTTTCAATACTTTAGTTTTAACTGTCTGCAATTTAATTTTCATAATGATGAAAAACTAATTAACAGAAACTAATGGCTGATTGGAAAACAGCAAAGATCAAAAATCAGTTATTGAGTTATTGAGAAAATAGTCTAAAACTTGCACAAATAACATGCAAGACATAACTGTAGCATTGTTTGAGATAATGAGGTTAAACGTGTACTTATTAGTACTAATTGTGGCATTAAGGTGGACACGAGTCAATCCTGACAAGCATCATCAGGGCTGATCCGGGCATTTTAAAAAGCAATAAGCTCGCTACAAACATGAGAGGACGGACACAGAGCAGAAATAACACTCTTGGCTGAGTTTGATTTTATGTTAGCATGTACGTTCTGTAAAAAACCTTAGAGGCTCTGGTCTCCTCGCAGAACTCAGAGGATGATTCTTGTTTTCTTTTTTTTTTAAATGCAGCGTCAGCAGTTGCTCCTCGGTTGGCTCGAGGGCTCACATTTCAAATTGTTAGATTACCCATAAGCAGCTGTTTTGTTAATTGTAATCATTTTCTGTATAGTTTATCAGAATAAAATATTTTAGCATCTCTTTGTGTTTCTGTAATTGCATAATATCATGTCCTATACTAGCCAAGAGCCTTACAGTATGTATTGCTTGGTATTTTAGTGGAACTATTTTGTAACCATGACTAGAGGGAAAGCCCCAGACAACAGTCATAATCACCATTTCAGGGACATGAATATCATTCCTATTAAGCTTTTGTACCATGAGAGCACCTGCAGGTCTGCTACTTATTCCATTCACACTACAGCTGATTATTTAAAAGTAGTAAACTGTGTAGTTGGTTGAAATGTTTATACCACTGCATTAGAGAGAGTATGAATTAGAGTAAGGGTTGGGGAACTAGATGGAATAGTTGAGCTCTGTGGCTAGGGACTAGAGTCCTCGCAAATATAGAAATAGAATTGTGCGTGTCATACCTCCTGTTCCAGTGCCTCCTTCCTCATCCTGGCTGCTTCGTGCCTCCACAGCTTCAGACACACTCCTGCACTGATGAAGTAGAGCACCATGTTGATGAAGAGGAAGATGATGGCTGCTGTCTGGCCAGCCTCAGTGCGACAGAATGCCCCGTTTACCCCATTGTTGAAGACTGGTATGTAGCACAGTCCTCCTCGAGTGGTGTCCCTCACATACATTATTGCTGCTGACAAATAGAGCACGGCCAAGACCAGGTTGATGGAACACTCTGTGAGAGGCCACCAAGAAGAGTCTAGAAGGATGGCTCTGTAGTACAGAGTCATCCCGAGAACGACCAGAATAACAGTCACTATCCACGCCAGACCAACCACCACCAGGATAAAAGGAGTCTTCGGGCCTGTATAGTAACCATATCCACCATATGCACCTCCACCAAGTCCTCCATACAGCTGTGGCTGGGAGTATCCATACATATTGAACCACTCATTGTCCTTATGAACATACGCACAGACACAGGCAAAGACACAACCTCCAAGTAGCAGCTCCACACAGCCCAGGATCCTCAGTAAACCAGCCCAGGACTTCATGTAGGCATAGCGCTGATGGTACTCCTCCACCCGCTCCTGGTAGGTCTGGGTTGAGAGATTTGTAGGCACTGCAGATGCAGATTCGAAGGCTTCAGCACCCAGCAGCAGCCCGTCTCGCTCCTTCTGAGAGGTGTAGCTACCCCCAGAGCCGCCATAGGGGTCTCGATAGGAGCCGGGAAGGGACGGAGATGGAGGGGCAGAGTGGGGGGGTGAGCAAGGGACTCCGGCTGTGGTCTGGCAGTTGCCACTCTTCTTGGATGAGGGGGCAGGGGAGTGAGGGGCAGGTAGGGATGGTGGGAAGGACGAATCCTTGCTGTCACATTTACTACTGTTGCGACGGAAGAAGTTCTTGACGGAATCAGGGATGAAGCGGTGGACCGGCTTAATGTCCATAGCGTCACAGTTGGCCTCCGCAGGCTCATCATTGCTGGGGAAGTCGAAGGAGTCAGGCCCAACAGCTGGCTGATCAGGTAGAGGGGGAGGGGGAAGTGGGTCTAAACTGACAGCTGGCACTGTTCCTTGCAAGGGCGGTGGGAGGACAGGGAAATCTGGGTCCTGCCTGAAGGAGTCCAAGGGGACTTGGTCATAGTGTGGGATCTCCCGCACCCAGTCGACCCTGGTGGAAGGACCAAATCCTCCTGACGACATGGGACCTGGTCTCTGTGATCGCTTAAGAGACAAACACAGGATTGAAAGGATTAAAAAACATGGAGATACAGTAGCTGTAAAGGATTACTGCAGTTTATTACAACTTGGATCTAATATCAGTTAGGATAACACTCCAAAGTAGCTGCTGAGATCTGGAAACAAGCCAACATCACACACAATCAAGTCTTGTTTCCAACTTGTACATTCATATAACTGCTCACATTAATAAGAAATAATAAAACAACAAAGATAAAATACAAAAATAACACCCAAATTGGAATAAGTGAGAATTATCCCTTAATTCTATATGTAATATGTTTGACAACTACATTTAAAATGGTACTGCTGACCAGTGGTATTGGTTACTTCTCAAAAAGTATAAATGACACACACACACACACAAAAAAGTTTTTGTCTGATCAGAGAATTTGTCAAACTGCTGGAGGAAATTTTTTTCACAGAAAAAACATTTTCACAGAGAGGTCAGTGGATGATGATGATGTAGATTTTTTCTAAGTTCTATTTCAAACATATACTGTATATCAGCTCCACACATTAAATTTCATTTAAGCTCTGCTGAGATAATCCCTCAATGTCCCCCTCCCTGTTTTCAACTTCATTTACTCAAAGGGAATGTTTTAACATTTTTCCTTGATAAATGACAAGTAAATGCTAATTACACCGACAATTAAAAATAATACAAACTGTTTCAGCTCCGAACAGTTGTGTTGTCAAAGAATATGCAACAGTTTGAAGGTAGCAACAAAAATAAGAAAAAAACAAATGTATAGCAAACACTCAGAACTTGATCAAGTAAATTCATTTCTCTGTAAAACCTCTGAGCAAAGTGATAAAGAAGCCTAATCCTACTATGAGTGAACAAACATGATTAACTATAGCCATACCATAAATCTCAGGACCCTTTCACTAAGTGAGGTGAACAAAATGTCAACATATCCTCTGTGTCTCTAGGTCAAAATCTACTTATCGGAGGTCTTACGGTATGTGGACTGATTATACAGCAGTGCTACATTTTAGAAAAGATGGGCAGATGATACAAATGTTCTGAAGCTTGTTTCACTCCTGTGAATTGCACTGGATCATAACATTGTCCTTAACATTTAGGGGCACAATATTAAAATGTTGATGCATGAGATTTAATGTTTTGATACAGTGCACTTCACAGGTATCAAACTGTATTATAAACCCATATTGTACTTGTATTTCTACTTAGGTCATTTTTACTCCACTACAATTCACATGAACTAGCTCTAGTTATTCTGCATACAATATAAAATCAACTAATAAACTAAACTCAACTAATAAATGATGATGTATTATTTTTAACCAGCTGTCGGTACATTAAGTGGTTAGAATCAGCTCCATCTTTATCAGCTGTAACATTAGTGATGTTCATGAGTGTGTGTGAATAAAAGAAATGAAATAAAGTTGGAAGATTCTCTAAATGAAATTGTCTGTGGTTTGTCTCCTTGAATCTGCACATGAATTAAACTTAACTAAGTTGTATGCAGAAATGCGTGGCACAAATCTAGTCTAAATTTATGCATCTTGTAGTGGACTAGGTCTTTTAGGCAAGTAGCTGCACTTTTACTTGAGCATTGAGTTTGTGTATTTCTACCAGCTCTGCTGACCTCTAATGTGTCTGTCAGGAAAAGTTTTCCAAGCAGTAGGAGAGGACAGACCTGTTCAGCTCCTTAGTCTTCCAAAGTAGCTCCTGCAGGTTATGTTTACAACTGTGCCTACGCTATTTCCTGCCTCCTCCCTGCTTTACATATGAATACAGTTTAATATGAAGTGACCTCTTGGACTTTTTGATACAGTAAAAAAAAGTCGTAAAATCAGCGAGATGTTAGCTGCAATCCTAAAAAACTGCTGTTTTTCAACCCACCGTCACAGTACAACTAAAAATAAAGCCCCAGTGTTCATCCGCCCATTAGCACATTTTAGCTAACGTTACCTTAAATAATAACAACCTGCTAACCGGAGTTACTACCTGTTCAAACATTTGCTGAAGGTGTAAAAGGCCTGATGAAATGTTAGCATTCATTAACCCCTTATCACAGGTAGAGAACAGGTGTCCATATATCTAATTAAACCGGTAAAAAAAAAAACAGGATAAAATGAATAAAAACAAAGCGCTACAATTTAAATTAGCCGCAAAGGCTAATTTAGCTGCCGCGTTCGTTAAAAATCACGTTCAAGTCTCCATTCCTGCCATTAAAAACGAAAAGTGTGTTACACATTTAATTCAATATTTGGACGCCGACTTACCTGTTGATAATTCTCCGTGTATTAGTCTCAGTGAAACAGGGAGAAAGAAACTGCCCCCCTCCTCCAGCTTGTAACCGCTCTCACGCTGATCTCAGGTCAGACATCAGGAGAAACTCACCTGGCAGGTCTGACCAGACTCTTGATGCGTTCACTGCCCCCTCACATCCGCTTTTCCCACGGGTAAAACTCCTCCTCCACTCGTCGTGTAATTTTACATGAGAATGTGCATATTTCTATCCATTAGTTTAAGAAAGAAATTAGTTTCTCACTCATCATTATTGGCCTATCATTACCTCCTTGAAGCTCCAGTTCTCGTCTGTTCATCTGGTTCTATATTGAGATTATGGCATGAACTCAGCTTGTTGATATGTTATATGCTAAAATAAATATTGTGAAAATAAATAGATCTTGTTTTACAAAAGTATGGCATTCCAATAGCGCCACCCTGTGGCCACTGTTTAGGTGTTACTCTATAATATAGAGTCTACATTATTCGCACTTGCCTACTTTCCATGCAGCTGGAAACTTTGTTCCAACCTTCACATACTGAATTTCCCGGAGAAACCTTCCCGAGAGATTAATAAAGTTATATCTCTCTCTCTCACACACACATACTGAGCATGTTTAGGAGATCATTTGTTGTATTCAAGTTTTCAATATAGCTTGTGCTGAATTTTCATGAATATGTTTTGAATGTTGTCCTTTGTGAGTGTGCATAAAAGCATCAATACCTCAAATAGTAAGTGTGCAAGAGAAATCATACTTGTTAGGCTACACATTGCTCAACATGCTGAATGTGCTCAGTATTTTCCACAGGTTGTCAATAGCAACACCATGTGGCGTGTCATAAAAGCCTTCCTTACAAATCATGAACCATAAGTTATTGAAGAAGTAAAAAACTGAGCTCCTCAGTGAGTGTTCTGCTCTATTTCTCTGTCATACCACACTGATGTGGGATGATGTGGGCTGGTTTGTGTTTTCTGGACCAGGTGAACTGAGGTGTTTCACCAGGTCAAACAAATTGATGTCCTTGAACTGTGTGTGGCATTTCTGATATTCTACACTGTGTACTCACACATAAGGTTTTGTTGTAGTGGCTGACATGCTTGGTGGAATTATTTAGAATATACTGTATATCATACTTCAGGAGGCTATACCCCTCTCCCTTCATCTGCACTCGGACCAAAGGCCAAATTCTGCCTTGATTAGGGAAATATTATACTCTTTACATCACCACATTTATCTGACAGCTTTAACAAATTTGCAGATGCAGATACTTAATGCAAATATAATCAGATAATAAATGATGATGTATTGTTACAGATGAACTTCCTGGCTGTACACATACTGGCTCAAATTAGCTCCACGTTTAACAGTTGCATTAGTGATGTTTACACATTTATGCATCAATAACTAGAATGTGTTTGTGTCTACATTATTCAGAAGCATATTTACTTTATCTGGTATTGACTTAATACTAATGTTTTTTTATTGCTCGTGAGAAATGCTGATCTTGAATTTCTGAGTGAATTCGTTCATTCATTGTTCCAAATATAATATTTATGCAGAGAGAAGTTATGATGAAGTAAAGGCCCGCATGTTAACAGTTGTTTGTGAGTTTCACTTAACAGGACGTCTACCTCTGCTACATATAAGGACACTGCAGTAAAAAGTTGAGCCCTCCTGCAACGTCTGAAACATAAAGCAATGGAACATACTTAATTAACTAACAGGATTGTCTCGATGCATGCTCAATAATCCAGGTAAGGAAATCCTAGAAAGTCGATTCTGTTCATTGGACAAAGTTTTTTCAGTTTTCATTCTCCCACTGAAAAAACTTTGTCCAGATGAACAGAGTCAACTTTCTAGAACTAACAGGATTGTCCACTAACAAAAAAAAACAAAAAACAGTTGGATGTCCAGGATGAACCGTCTGCTTCCAATAACAAAACACAACTTTTCAGAATTAGTCGTGTAGTGAAGCTATTCCTTAGTAAATAGAGGATCTATATATTCAAAAGTTTCTCTTTTGCACATCTTTTGTGAGTATAACATCTCCATATGTTACACATGGGTTTAACAGGTACTGTACAACACAAATGTTTAGAGGAGTATTTAACATGTTTCCAATAGAACAGCACCTGACACAAGTGAGCATTGGTTTCTAACAGAGTCTTTGACAACTTTATCATCTGTTAAGAAGATGAGAGATATTTTTATCTAAAATTGTATGGCGATGCTGGACATCATTGTCTTACTTCTGTCAAATCTTGGAGAGGTTCCATGTGCCAGTTTAATGCAACTATATTTCCACATTTGCAGAGAATTCTGGTACCTGATGTTCACAGGCACATCCAAAAATCACTGGGTCATCATTAATACATTCATCAGTTAGGCTGTGTAATCCATATTGTAATAAAGCTAACATTAGAAATACACAAGGTCTTGAAATAACACAGCCAACAAATCCTCTCTACAATATTTTAGACCGTCAGCTATAATTAATGCCATGATTTTATAGCATTTATATCCTCTTTAAAAACTGCAAATATAAATTATATTATAATAAATTATTACAATTATTAATAATAAATTATCAAAAACATTTGGGGATTTGTTAGGTTTGAGTTTTATACAGTAGAATGACACATATTTCGTCCACACTTCCGTTTTGCTTCTATCTAACCATGACTGCAAATGAGCAAGTGAGCGCACTTTGACCAATCACACGTCGACATCTACTTCCGCATTTTAGGACTTGTCAAGCCGTGATTGGCTGAAAGCAGCATTTGGTTTGAAAGCGACTGTATTTGCTGTTCATCCTGACAGTGTAGTATGTGCCGGTCATGAAAACAGAGACACAAAAATGGAGATAACTCACGCCGTCCATGTTTTTGTCAAGTCACTCCTGTTTCTGCTGCTGTGGTCCAACTGTAAAGGAAAAGACTCGGAACTCAACTATGTAACATGCGGCTCGCTGGTCAAACTGCTCAACACCAGACACAACGTCCGCCTGCATTCCCACGATGTCAAATACGGCTCAGGTAAAATCACTTTAATAACTCGAGCACCTGCACTTACAGTCACACACTGTTAGATTTTTACGCTTTTTCGAGAACGGTTATATATATATATGTGTGTGTGTATATATAAATTAAAGTTGCATTGCTTGTCTGCAAACGTCCATAGACAACAACACAATCGTACACAAGGCCTTTTACGTTGCAACAATGTGATATGTAACTAGATGATTTACTTTTATTTCTGACAAACGTTAACCTGTACAGGTTATGTGATACCCATTTGACCGCCACGCAGCGCGATCTATTGTCATGGAAGAGAGGCTCTATGAGTGATACTGTTATAAACAGGTGAACTAAAGGTAGTACTTCTAATTTAAGCTAAACTAATACGTTTCGCCATGTGTGTCGTATGCCGAAACGAAGAGCACATATTATTGATTTGTGAGGTATCTTAAGTAATCTCTTAGAGACGTTTGCTTTTGCCCGCAAAGCAAAAGAACATGAAATTGTCATTTCTGTCAATGTAGTTTAGCATTATGTTTTCCCATTGGAGGACACCGGTAGATAAGCAGTAAATATATGGGTCCAGAGAATCAAACTATGCGCATGTCTGGATAAACTTTACCACATTCTCCTCATATATATTATTCTTGTGCATCATTGTAAATAAATGTCCCTTTTATACCCGCGTCGACAAAACGAACTAAATAACCATTGAACTTCCGGTAAAGCTTTCCAAAGTAAAGCCCATTAAAATTTAAATACTATACTAAATATTTACTTCAAATACTGGAAATGGACTAGTAGATTGAAATAAAATTCACCAGCTCATGAGTATTTGTCCATGTATCTATGTGTTTATGTATGATGACTTAAATGAAGTATTTTTATTGTCTGCTGTTTTGGAGCAGCTGTGGAATCACTGTCGGTAGACCTCCTCATGTACAAGTTCTTGTTCCCTCTTCATATGCAACCCACACACATCATGATGATGAGTATGATATTATAAAGTTAAAATGAAAATGATGAAGTAATGTCGTCAGGGGTTACAAAATTTCACTTAGTTTCACACACAAATCCAGTCCGACTGGTCTGGGGGTACAGTAAAGTAAAGGTGGTATAATATTAAGATTCAAGATTCAAGATTCAAAAAACTTTATTAGTCCCAGAGGGAAATTGTTTTACCTCGTTACAGCCGCTCTCAGTTCAAAAAGAAAGAAAGTCACACACTTTCATTTTTCATGACCTACAGAAGACCACCAATATCTATCTATCTATCTATCTATCTATCTATCTATCTATCTATCTATCTATCTATTGTTAAGGATCTGTCTTTACTGAGTATTCTAGTCATAACTGAGAATGACCCTCACTGCAAACCTGAACAGGTACTGATGCAGTTTTTGTGTTTAAATTGTGGTTTGAACTGTTCAGGCTTGAGTCTTGAGGGTTGGGTTGTGCTGGTACTAGGGCCAGTGATAAGAGAACAGTCAGCTTCTATTAGCTATTGGATCATCATTTCATAATGAACTGTTAGCATAACACACTAGCACAAAGATCGTGAGCTACAAAACTGCCATCCACACATTACATTAGTCTAATACATTACATATTATAGAAATAAGTTAGACAAGTTAAACAATGCTCTACTGACAAACTGTATCACACTCCTCTGCTAAGTCGTCTGTAGTGCAGGACAACTCGATAAGTTCTAACCTTATCTGTATATTTATATTTAGTATTTGTGTTGGTGTTAATCTTTTATGGTTATGGTTCTTTCTTTCTTTCTTTCTTTCTGTTTGAACGGAG
>JAUMHL010000030.1:1900978-1911637 GCA_032362345.1 Sandelia bainsii
AAGTGTTTTATTGAGGTTGGCATGATTAAAGTCCCCGGAGATAATAAAGAGGGCGTCAGGGTGTCTGGTCTGCAGAGCAAAATAAGGAGCATTATTGTCTTTTAAACATTTAGGTTAGAAATATGGTCTAGGCATTTAGATGGGATAAGGAGTTACATTATGGGGGTGGGAGTGAGGGGTGTATAATTTGCCCAGTCTTACAAAGCTCAGGCCAGTTGTCCACAGGTTTACAGAGACTTTGGCATGTCTGTCGAACACCACACAGTGCGGGGTCAGTATGGTCCATTTCTGTGAGTCTGTCAGTGAACTGAAGTGTCTTTGCAGGGTCTGGCTGAATTGCTCACAGGTCCATTTCATTCATGAGGATGATCCCATGCTGTGTCGGTTGCATCCATATAGCTGACAAAGCTAATTTATTAACCATTACACCATTTTATAGTACAATGTTGTTCTATTCTCTAAGTTGTTCAAAGCTAATTTGCACAAAGGCTCAGATTCCCTTGAGTTTCAGTTACTACTGCTTCCCCCAATTTCTAGCCCCAAGTTGAAGTGTCCTTGGACAAGACACTGAACCTCAAATCCATGGCACCCAAAATGCAGCAGTCTGCCCACAAACAATTTCCCTAAGGGCATTAATACAGTTATCAATTATTATTTTCAACTGATAATGGCATCTCAAACGTAACACTTAAATTCTAAGCAGTCAGAAGCAAGTTGGTGTCAACTTCTGCACATGCTCAGTTAGACTTTCTACTTGTGTTAAATCTTTTTTAATTATATGACATGTTTTGTTATATTTTCCAATGGTAATTTTATTATTGGAGCATTTAAAAGGATCAAAATCTGTATCAAAATTGTATTTGTAGTGTGTCACATCTGACAGCATCCAACTTCTCACACACGTGTAACTTTCACACACTAAAATATGACTGATGTTATAATGAAAAAAAATAAAGTGTTACATTTGACCCTACCCTCCCCTAATTTAAAAATGTACTTAGTTACTTAACACCTCTGATTAATATATAATAACATAATACATTACAAGTATTTTCATTTAGTTTCTTTTACTTTGACTCCTCCATGATTCAGAGGGAAATATTGTACTTTTACTCCACTACATGTACTTGTACAGCTTCACTTTCTAGTTACTTTTTGCAGAACGTAGAATTCATGGTAGAGCTGCTGTATTTATTAGCATTACATTGTACAGGTGTACCTAATAAAGTGGCCACATAAAATGTCTGCGCGCTGACTGCTGCTGCTCACTATCACATCCAGCAGGTGGCGACAGAGCGTCATAAAACAGCAGGGAGGTCGTTTATGAACGTCATCATCTTCTTCTTCAGCGTCCTGCGTGTTCTCCATCCTCTCCCTCTCTCTCTGCTTCTCGCAGGTGCCTTAATGAATTCAGTGGATTTTTAAGTGCCAGGCGAAGAAGAAGAAGCAGCGTCTTCACGGCGAGGAGCTGACTGCTGCGGCTACATCCTGCACATGAATTCTTCTTTACAGGAGGTGTCGAGCTGCTGCTCTCTGTGCTTTCATGTCTTCATGTAATATGTCAGCGTGTCTGCCGTCACACATGGAAATGTAGGACTACTGTAGCTACCTTAAAAAAAAAAAAAAAACCTACAGGCTTTTATCATTTAGAAGCGACGTCACATCAGCACCATGGCAGCATTTTACATATCTAAATACTATATTACTATATTTTTATGTTCAATTAACAGTAGAATAATATAAAACAGTTAAACAACGTGCTCGACGTTTTATTTTTTTATTGCTTTAAATATTCATGTATTAATAATTATCAATAAACAGGCATCAGCAAATCACTTAAGAGAGCTGGTAAAATTTAATTGCAGA
Organism: Sandelia bainsii; assembly: GCA_032362345.1. Lineage (NCBI taxonomy): Eukaryota > Metazoa > Chordata > Actinopteri > Anabantiformes > Anabantidae > Sandelia > Sandelia bainsii. Next base: position 1,902,845 of record JAUMHL010000030.1, read on the forward strand.
TAGAAATCTGATCATTTAAACTATCTGTTAAATGTAACAATACTCATGTAACAATAATGTTAAGGTCTAAATTAATTTATGAAAGATCATAAAAAATACTAAAAATGAGGAAGATTTGGTGTGTGTGTGTGTGTGGAAGCAGGGGAACTTGATGATGCTGCTGACCTTTAACCAAGCTTTAGTAGCAGCAGCAGCAGCAGCAGGGTGGGAGGTGGAGTCCAGTGGAGGGATAGATGGATGGATGGATGGATGGATGGGGGTGCAGAGGGAGGTTCCCAGGCTCTCCTCTCCTGAGTCCCAGCAGGCAAGAGCAGTGGAAATGCAAATGTGACCACCCACCTGTCGAGGAGGAAGTGAGCTGCGTGCTTGTGCTACCTTGCCTGTTCTCTGGTGTCTCTGCAGACGGCGTCGCGCTGCTTCACCGGGGACTAAAAAGAAACTGCAGCTGAGCTGAGGAGAAGCTGCTGAAATGCTGCTGCAGCACAGCTTTTTTAATGAAAGTCTTTACAGTAAGATCACTTTGGTGTGGTTTGATGAAAAAAGGGATAATTTGATGAGTTAAATAGAAATAGAAATGTGTTTTCTATGTATGCCAACATGTGAGAGATCAAGCTGAAACTGTCTGCTACCATCAAAGGATTGACGTTGGATATCTGTCTTGTACAGGGGGTGCACACTCTAATATTTCCATAATAAACATTTTATTTGTAGCTATGTGGTCAGTAGCCCTGTGCTACTAATGGTTCACCTCTAGCAAATTCAATACATGATTTTAGCAGTAAATTTGCTCCCTCATGCACTGCAACTGTTTAGTTTGCTTACAAAACAGGACACATTAAGTTGGTACTTGTCAAATTCTGTTTACAGATCAATGACTTTTACTAGACTATTTCCATTTTCTGTTGCTATTACTTTGATTCCACCATTTATTTAACAGCTAATAATCAGCTCCACATTTACCAGCTGCTGTTTTTGTCTCTACAGTGACACACACACCTTTGCCCTAATTTTCACCTTTGAAAGTTGGTCCAAAATATCTACACTAAACTTATCAACAGCATCAAATTCAAAACTGTCATTATTTTCTTAATAGTCTTCAACCTGAGTAAAAAATTCAAGGAGTTTTTTAAGTACTTTTACCACCTCTGCTCTGCTTTAACTGAAGAAATTAGCTTTGCAGCTTTATTGGTAGTATTATGGATTTCATACTTTAATGTTAAATCTTGTTGTTTACATACCATATACATATATGTATATACGTATATACACACACACACACATATATATACACACACACACACACACATACATATATATACATACATATATATGTAAAAATTATATTATTGGATCATCCACAAAGGACACCGTCACCAGTTCTGTTTTCACTGGTGGTTTATTCCCTAAAAAATGAAAACAGGAACACTAACTGTGGAAATACAGATTATTCTTACTTGCCACTGTGAAGCTCCAGAGATCAAAAGAGTTTTTTATTTTTATCAGAGCCTTTTATTGCAGTAGGATAACCAGAGGAACCCAAATCAACCATGTGTCTTTATGACCACTCATCATCATCATCATCATCATCATCACAGCCAGGCTTGCTATAAAAGACAAACACCACTTCTTTATTTAGTATTACCTTTATTGAAGTAATCACGACAAGGTAAAGGCTGAAAGGCAGTGAAGCATGAATCACTGATGGATTGTGGCGCTTTGTTGGGAGGTGGTGGAAGTTGGAGGGTGTGGAGCAGGAGGTGAGGCCCGGCTGACCAATGCCCTTTCATTATTGCACTGCTTGCTTCAGCTCCCACAGTAGTGCAACAGGGAAAGAGTGTCGAGCAGAGAGCATCCTGTATAGCTGCTTTTGTGTCTGCGAACAAAAAGTCCTGTTTGTGTTCAAGACTATTTCTGCACCAGTCAGTATCAGAAAATAACACACACATATGCTAATAAATAAGGACAAACAGCTTTTATGTGGCAGTGACTGGTCCAAACTGTTAATTACTCTATAATAACAATGAATTAAGAGGTAGTTTGTACCCTTATATTGTTTCTTAGGGGCAGGAGAAGAAAATTAATCAACATGTAACAGGCTACAGATGTGTTCACGTGTTCATTTTTAGGCTGTTTCACCAAGCAATACACAATTAAAAGCATTTCAAATAAGTCAAGTTACATTCACTTCATAACATTAGGTCTTACCTGCCACACCCAGGCCAGATTACTGCCAGACCTGCTGAATCAAGAAATCACTTAAATAGAAGCTGTCTGACAAAGTGAAGCTAAAAGATCTCAAAAAACAACACATCATGAACAGATGAGAAACAAAGTAATTGAGAGAGTTCCACGGTAAAGCCAATACTGACCAAAAACAACACAAAGGCTCATCTCACATTTGCCAAAAAACATCTTGATTATCCCCAAGACTTTTGGGCAAATATTGTGTGGACTTTGCATGTCGTTACATCTGGTGTAAAACTGACACAGCATTTCATAAAAAGAACATCATACCAACAGTCAAACATGGTGGTGGTAGTGTGATGGTCTGGGGCTGCTTTGCAGCTTCAGGACCTGGACGACTTGCTGTGATAGATGGAACCATGAATTCTGCTCTCTACCAAAAAATCCTGTGAGCTCAAACACAAAAGCACTTGGGTTCTGAGGCAGGACAATGATCTAAAACACACTAGCAAGTCCACCTCTGTATGGCTAAAAAAAACAACAAAATTATGATGTTGGAGTGGCCTAGTCAAAGTCCGGACTTAAATCTGATTGAGATGCTGTGGCATGACCTTAAACAGGCCGTTGACGCTCAAAAACCCTCCAATGTGGCTGAATTGAAACAATTCTGAAAAGAAGAGTGGGCTGTAAGGACAATGTTTAGGACAGAGACATTAGTACTGAATGAAATGTTTACCTGATGCATTGAGCACCAAACATGTAACTCCAGTTCCAACATTGAGCCATGGATAGTTAGACTTTAGAGGATGGACTTTTTTTCTGTTGCTGGTTCTAATTTGTTCAACCAAAACTCATATTTTTATTGTGTTTAAGGAAATCTATCAGCAGCAGTATTTTCCTAATTGTAACAGCACATTTACCAAGTGATTTTAGATTTATTTGAACAACATTAACATGAACTGAAAATGAAGTTAAACAATGACACATTTTCGATTTTTTTTTTTTACATACAATCAGACACCGGCTCAGTTTGACAGCAATTGTCAGTGTATTTCCTCTAAAATAAGTTATGGACCGTCACGGACTGAGCGAGAGCACCAGCTGGGCACACTGACGCCTGTGTGACATCAGCTGCACAACACACCAGAGGAGGAAGAACATCCCTCAGAGTCAAGACCCTATAAGCAATATTGCACTACTCTGTTAACACTAGTGAAAGCAGAGGCAATATTGATAGGGTCTTGTCTGCAAGGTGACGCGGACGACACAGGAGAGGGAGGAGGTGAACAAGTTACAAACACAGAGAGAGGACTGAAACATAAAGGAAGTGAACTTCCCAGTCATCCTACACCACAGGCTGATTTTTGGGGTCTGGTTACTCACTGTTAAAACAACTTTGCTGTGTGTTTATGAGCCATCATCACATAAGTGCATTTACCATTCAGTGTTTAGATTTGCTTTGCCTTGTGCAATTATGAAATTGAACATTTTCAGGCATCACCTGGGCTTTAGGAAACAGTGATGAGCTTTTAAGAGTCATATCTGAGGCCTAGTTATACAGGCACCATTTTATTTGGACAGAATTGATTTTGTTTTGTTTTTTACTTTCACACATTTCCATTGTCTGCAATTTCTCCTTGTTATCTAGCTTCTCTTCTAGTAGGAGAATGTCTTTCCTGTTTCACTTTAGGTTTCTTTTATTCATCACTATTCATATTTTCACATAACACAAAAAAAAATGAAAATCACATGTTTTGCAGAATAACATTGATGAGAAAACTCAGCTATATTTGCTATATTTTATTAAATTTGTGCTGAATAACATAACAGATGTTAAATCCTTGTTTCTTGTTGGTGATTTATATGTGTTATTGATTATGAGTGACCTGACTCCCAAGCTGACTCTAAATTTGATTAGAAATTTGAAATCTACAGACCCTGATCACAGCTTAATACAATATTACATATCACACATTCACTTCACATTCTCTTGAGAAATTAAAAGCCCTACAGTATTTTCCAGTGACTTTATATTTTTATCTAACACCTATGTTCTTCAGTTTTAGCGTTTTCTTTTTGATTTTTTTTTTTTTTTTATGCATAGAAGTTTTGAATTTCCTGTGAGGTCAAACTATTTTGTAAACAAACTTTTTTGTTTTGTTTTGTTTTTTCAATAGGTCTGTTAAGCTGTTTTAGTAATTAACAGTTCAAATGTTCATAATAATGTAATATTATTCACCTCTGAGAATTAAGAAAAATACTTCTCAAATTCATTTACTCCCCAAGACACAAATATTTGATTTACTATTATTGTTTTCCATGGATAATAGAAATAGTCCGGGGCCAGGTCTTAGATCTGCACCTATGGTCTTTTTGGGGCTTATGATGCTGAATAAACATGGATCCTGTATACTCACAGCTTCCACAGGGACATACAGTCTGTGTGTATGCATGTGTGTATATATATATCATAAGTCATAATAACTGATTCTTGGTGGAAAAAAGCATTATTGTCTGTGTATTTCTAATTATGAGCACTGTGAAATGACTTTACAATAGCTGTTAGCTCTATAGAAGCCCGAGGATAATGTCCAGAAGATGTTTTATCCTGCTTACATTTGGGATTATCATGTCCCTCATACACAAACAGTTCAGATTATTTTCATCACTGATTTCATCAATCTGAAAACCCAAAGAGATTCTAACCACTGAATATTCACATTTGAGAAGCTAGAGCCATTGAAGAGTTGACATTTTTGCTTGAACACAGCTTCCATTATTAGTCAATTATGAAAATACATGCATTTTCTGTTGATCAGCTAATTAAGTGATCTGCTACTTGTTCCAGCACTAATGGAACTTATTAATCCTTATTAATAAACACACATACAACCACAATGCTGTTTTTCGTCAGAGAATGCAACAAATCAGAGTCTGTCAGTTTCTTTTGTTCATCATGGTGAGTACAATGTATATTTGCAGCTGCTGAAAGTGGAGTAAGATGCATTATGTGTGTAGAAGAAAGCAAAGTAAACAGAGGAGCTTGTGCCCAGCTACTTGTTAAGGTCATCAGTAAACCTGTGACTGTGGAGGATGTTCTGGGTGTTTTATTTAGGATCACTGTTTTAATGTGGTTCACCTGGACCTACACATTGCTCAGGATGGAGGGGGCTGCTACAGCTGATCGCATGTTAATGGCAGCTGCCGTAGCTGTGGTATTACTCAACTTCCTCGATGGACCGTCCCCATCATCAGCGTCACTTCATCAGCTCTGGTATTTGCCTGCCAGCACAAAGACATGCTTCCACATGCTGCCTCTCCAAACCCTCCCATTAGCTACATACGTTTATTAGAGTCATCTGATAACGGGCCGTCATTACCTGATGGAGCCCGTGGTTGTTTACAGGAGGATCAGTGGATGGAATAACAATTCCTAACATATCAGAATGGAATTAATGCCTGCACTAGAAATGCCAAATTCACACTTGACTTAAATTCCCAGGTCTCGTGTAGATATTTAATACAGTTTGTTATGATTTATGGATTCATCTACATTATTACATTTTTATTAATATGGTCAAACTTAATCCTTCAAATAAAACTGGTGAGCCTCCACTACAATTAAAACTAAATCACTGTAAATCATTATTTGACAAACAGTATTATATTCACGTTAGGAGACTGGAGCTACACATGTGCAGCTAAACACATTGGCATCACTTTTTTGTGGTTGTACCCTTCACTCTATCCCTCACTGCAACACTAAAGACACACGACAAACACTAAATTCCACAGTCACTTGCAAAACAGTGGCTAAATATGACGCTACAGGCTCCAGTGCTCACTCACACACACACACACACACACACAGCCCCTCAGAGTGGCCCTGCCCTCCGCATTCCTCACAAGAAGCCCCATCTCCCCCCACCCTACAACCTGCCCCGAATAGGAAACTTACCCCATTTTTCCCACCCACACCGTGACTTCTTCAAGCCTGCACACTCAAATTATGCTTTCAAAAGCTGACTGACTGAAAGAGAAGAGAAAGAGAGAGAGAGAAAGAAAAACGAGCCCTGTGCTTCACACACACACACACACACACACACACACTGCACAGCCACCACAAAACGACTGCAGCGTTAAACCTGTAGGCTCACACGTTCCTTTACAGGGAAGTGACATACTGCAGTTGCTCTTTTTTTTAAATCAGGGAAAAATAACATATGTTCTCAATTTAAACATTTCTAGCAATAAACCAGAGGGGTTTCCCACTGTTTCGATGGAGCTGTGTTCCAGAATTGACATTTTAAATGCATGTTTTTATTTGACATTTTACTAACATTAAAACGCATAAAACATGACATTTTTTAAAAGCTAATTTAGATTTTAAAAGGCCTGTTTGTATGTTCTGAGAAATAATTTGTTACATTACAAAATTTTTGCACAACACTATTTTTACACCTTTTAAAAGATTTAAATTTTTTACATGTAAAACTATTTACATGAATTTAAATGAGTCTGACTGGCCTCCACACACAGATTTTACTGCATACATTTACAGTATGTCGTTTATATGTGTAAACTAAAAATATATGGAGAGAGAACTTGTGGTTCCAGATCTGTGCAACTGGATCACGGTAAAATCCAGCAGGGGAATTTAAGGTAAATTCGATCCAGTATTTACTATATAGGATTTCACACTGTGGGCCAGCATGTAGCAACACATTACACTCTCTAACAAAATGTGTGAAAAAAGTTGGGAAAGTTGACCTCAATGCATGTTACTTAATCTGACACGTGGTGTGCAATGCAAACCGAGACAGGCTCTGAAGTTCTGTGAACAAAATGTTCTTTTTTTTCCCCTTTTCTTTTTAAAGAAGGCGTGGTCCAGGAGGCCTATATATCCCAGGGTAAAATGCAGCCTATTAATGGAGCATGGAGGAACAGAAAAGCCACAGACTCTTCCTGTCATAAGGAACTCCGGGCTTATAGCCACTGCTTCTCAAACAGCGGACATGGGGGAGGATCCAAAATAAAGGACAAATGTATTGAATGTTATGTATTAAATGTATATATTAAGAATTTTTTTATTGTCTATTTGAATCTTTAAAAAATAAGAAAAGTTGAAGAATCTCATGAGAACATCCTCAGTATGAGCTGTAAATGTGAGATCTTATTATAATACATTTAAAGTCACTAATTTACTTTACTTAGTCCAATTCTTCTTTTAATATAGAGCAAAACCACAGATTTGGAAGCATTTTTACAAAGATCTGTTCATCTGTTAATTATCACTAAATTGTTAGTGTGTCAGTGAATGACTGGACTGATTAAATAAATGCCCCTATAAATTCATTCTATTCATAATAGAACTTTTGATGCTAACTGAAGAATTAGAATCGGATTACAGGGTTTTACCCATGTTTTACCCATGTTTTGGTTAGCAGGCTAGCTGCGGTAAAAAAACATGGCTGCACTCTTCCTCTAAATGTATGGCCTGTGTCATATGACTGTTGCTGGATACGTGTGTGTGTATCAGGAGGTAGGGGTGAGGAAGGGCGGGCTGCCTTCCAGCGATCACCTACGGAGGCTCCTACGTTCTACAGTGTTGTTTTTTCCACCATTTAGCAGCATCCGTCCTCTCCGCTGTACTGCTGCTGTACTGCAGCTGGAGCATAGGGCGAAGGCCGAATGCTATGACAATACTATTGCACTACTTTAGCTGATGGTACAGTAGTGCAACATCGTCAAAGCAGCTGACCTCTGCACACTGGGACACACACACACACACATATATATATATATATATAGTTATACACTTTACGGCAGCTACACGTCACACATTCACCGCACTACAACGACAAACTGACGTCGAAATCAATTAAAGCGGCGACACAACCGTAGCTTTACTAACTGAGGCTAGCTAACCGTGCAATGCACGCAAGGCTAATGTAGACACCTTCTCATCTTTTCTAGTGATGTTTCAATAAGATTTGTAAGTAGAGAAGGGGAGGGGGGCGTGTTGTGTCTGTTTTCATATGTGTGTGTTGTGTTGTGTTGTGTTGTGTTGTGTTGGGGGGGGGGCTGTCAGCCAATGCCCTTTTAATATTGCACTGCTCATCTGATTTCACAGTAGTACAACAGAAAAAGGGCCTTGGACAACACGGCTCTTGCCTCAAATCCGTTCACTTTCTATTCAGACCCCAGCATGAGAGCCGTCAGCTCCAGCCTGGCTAAACTATGCAGACAGTGCGGGGCCTATAGGCCTGTACGGGAGCCGCCAGACGGCTATTAACATGTCGGAAGCAAAGCACCAGCCGTGAAACAGCCGAACAGGCTTAATCAGGTTTACAATGCAGTTCGTCCTGTATGGCGTAAAATGCGTAAACAGGAGTTTGTAGTCAGTTTGGAAATGAACTGTGAATATGTGGGAACTTTAAGAATTTACGTTCTTAAAATATAGCTAGTGTTTGTTTGTTGACAGTGTGCTGGTGTGTTTAGGTGCCTCCTCTCTGTAGGTCTGTCGTCTTTCTTTCATTTGTTCAGGTTAGTAGTAGGCTGTATGTTCGTAGTGTATGAGGAGGAGGAGGAGGAGGAGGAGGAGGAGGA
>JAUMHL010000030.1:1915141-1931929 GCA_032362345.1 Sandelia bainsii
TGATGTTATGAAATCTGTTTTTCTTTCACAAACATGGTCATTTCTATGTGTGTCCAAACTTTTGACTGGTAGTGTATGTAAAAGAAATGCATATATGGAACTATTTAATTTGTTGATGGCATAAAATATTTTAACTGCCACCATTTGTACTGATTGATTTGTACATTCGATCTTTATATCTACAAAATGTCTTCATTTCGATGCAGACTGTGGGCACCAAACTGAGTGTCAGTTTGTCAGTAAGGATCCCAAAGTTTCCCAAACTAATAAATGTCAGGCTGGATTTTGGAGGAATGTGAAATGATGAAGAGATGCTGTATGTAGAACATATTCATTTGATGGAACAGTGCAACCTTTAAACTGGGTGTTTTAGGTTTCAAGATGTCCCTTTATCAATAGTTGCTTCATTGAAGTGTTGTTCAGTCTTTGTAAAATCAATATCACGTACAGTAGTTTGGTCATATTAGGGGAAAAAATGACAAAAATAAGTGAATTAAAAAAGCAGTGTGTAGCGTGATAATTGACTTTTACATGTGGTATTAGTGGACACTATTAATATGCAATATACATATGTGACAAAAACTGTATGACTCACGAGAGCTCAGAAAATAAACCTAGTACACCTTTAGAAAAGTGTTGTGCATGCTTGTAGAAGAGGTGCACCTCCTTTGCTATTCATGTGCAACAATTTCTGCAGTGGAGAGAATTAGTTGTTTTTTAACCTGCAGTGAACGTACACTAGTTAACAGTTGTTTTAGTCTATACAGTGTTTCAGAAGTGTATTATCCTCACAGTCATGGCTTGTTGCCTTGTGTGCTTAAAAATATCATTTATACAATCAAAAAGCTGTGATGATAACCTGCTGACCTACTGAAAAACAAGGTTGGTTGCCTGTAGTCTCTAAGAAGTTAATGTTTTTGGAGATCCAGGGTTTCAGAAGTGGTAAGTAACTAAGTAGATTTACTAGTACTTTAGTATTTCCATATTATGTTACTTCTACTCCACTACATTTATGTTAACATTATTCTTTACTAGTAACTTTTTGCAGGATTAGATTCATATAAAAATCATCATATATGAATAAAATGCTGATGTATCATTTATAGATTAAACCTCCTGTCATTATATAAGGTGTTAAAATCAGCTCCTGCTGTTTTTGTTCCACAGTCTGTAGGTAACAACACATTTTAGTCACAATTTTCACCTTTGAGAATTTGTCAAATAAATCTGGATTAAACTCCTACATTCATGTTTTCACCAGCATGACATTTTACATTGTTTAAAATACACTGTTTTCTTATCAGAGTACTTATACTTTTGTACTTTAAATAACATTAAGAGGTTGTTTATTACTTTTGCTTGAGTAGAAAAATTAAAGGGTACTTTTGCTTCTAGTGGAGGATTTTTCTGGACAAGTACTTGCACGTTTATTTGAGTATTGAGGTTGTGTACTTTATACACCTCTGCAGGGTGTCATCTGAAAGAAGATCAACCTGTTTGTTGGATTATTGCCCTTAAATGTACCTTTCTAGCTTGTTCTTTGACTCTTTTTTTTAAAAACGTTTGTAACAATTGATAGCACACATTATCATAACACTCATTTTTCCATTATCTACAAATTTGGCCACAGTTTTATGCCAAATTAAAATATGGTCTCAGCTATACTGATGTACAATATAAGACAAATGAAGCTTAAAGCTTTCAAAATTAAGTCAAAATGTGTGTTTGTACTATTTCCCTTGTAAACACAGAGAAATGAACTACATTTTGCTGTGAGTACATGTCTTGCATGGCCAGGGTCCAAGCTTGTTTGCCAGTGCAGGCTGCATTAGGTTAATTTTTACTGAAAATTGTGCAACAGATTGCACAGAGCAGAAGTTAACATAGGTAGTAGCATTGTAATCGCTTACTGTTTACTCAACTGGACAATGGCATGCTTTGTGTTCAAGAGCCAGAGTTCACTGAATTTTTTAAAGCCATTTAGAACAAACCATTTCAGACACTTAAAGGCCATGTAAGGTAGAATCTTTACTTTTAGCATTTTAATTGTAGAATAAAAAAAACAAACAGTTAACACTGAAGCTGATTGGAGAGTTTCCAACAGACTAGTAGCAGTAGGCTTTTACTTCACCTCAGTGGTGACCCCTCTATATGACCAGACAGGCTGCTGCAAATCTATCTACTGAGATAAGGTCTGACAGCTCGTGAACTATGGTGGACATGCTTGAAACAATCATGATGATGTTCAGAGAGGCTGGCAACACAACAAACAAACAACAAAAACCAGTTAGATAAAAATATGCCAGTTTTCTACACATATTTTCTAGTTTCATAGGTTCTTGCTCACAAATACATAAAAACACTTGTTTTTAGCATAGTAACAAAGACACCTGATCACAACAATGTTGTGGAGAGAAATGAATAGGAAAAGCAAAAAGACCACAGTAACACCTTGGAGATATCAGATCTGATGGAATATTACACTTAAAGTAGAGCTGAGTTTAATAGTAGGGGTTAAATGTGAGAAAACAGTATATTGTAAGGATCTAAAACATGTCATGAAATGCATCATTTATTTTCCTGCACACACTATATTAAGCGTAGAATGCTCTTGATAAAATAAGTACAAAACTTTCCTGCTTGAAGGTTCGTCAGCAATGATTTTTACATTCTGTGTGGTGCTACTCATGACCTTTGACTTGTACCTGGCACTGATTTGTGGCATTTTTATGCTTCCATCCTTGCTCTGTTGCCCTGTGTTATCAAAGTCCATTCCCTGGATTTAACGAAAATGACTGTATGTGTGCCAAAATTTCAAAAACCTGTTCTCAGAATTGTTTTCCACTGTTCTGCTGAGCATTCCGAGCGTTTTATGGAGTCAAAAGAAGAAGGGAAAAAAAACCCATAGCAATGCTGACTGTCATTCACCAGTGTGTCACATTGTTTCTCTGAGCCAATCGCATTTGAAAGAATTCAGCCCGACAGCATGCGTTAGTCCTCGCCTGGCCCCTAGTGCCGATCATGTGATCAGTCACCAGCAGCAGCAGCAGGACACACCTCTGGCTCTCACAGGAAAACAACCGAGGCCGTGTTTCAATTCTGCAACATGAATGAAGGGAGCTGATGGTGTTCTGTAGATACCTAAAGTGAAAATGAGGTGTAGGACAAACCCAATTAGCTCATTAATTCAGTGCATTTGCTTCAGCATGTCACAACTAGGCATGACACCCGAGACTGGGTGCAACACGATGGCCTAGATCAACCACACACAACGCCTTGTTCCTGAAGTGTCTTAAGCAAGATGCTAAAGCTGTAAGAGTTCATACTCCTGGAGAGAAAGTTAGAGAACATTAACCGGCTACTTGACTGCTACTGCTCACTTTTTCAGACGTTATTTCATTGCAGGGTTTAGTACTTGGTAGTATGATGTGCATTGATTTTAGTATTACTGTTAAAGGTGGTTTCTTGTCTTTTCTGTTTTACTTTACACATATTTTATGGCTTACTAATCAAAATAAATATGAAAGTTCTAAACAGTGGAGGAAGACATATTTCGATCTGTTACTTTAATTAAAGTATTAATACAATGTATGTACAACTATGTAAAAAAACTGTATTAGATTCTATATTAATATATTGTATTCAAACCACATCAAATTCACATGCTTCACTTACTTATGTTAATAGTATTAATATCCCCATGTACAAATACTCCAAGTGCTTTTTTATTTTCCTACTTTAGGTATTAAAATTCAAACTAAATGTTCTACAGTTATGTAGAGCTTTTCTACCTCACCTGTACTCAAAGCACTTAACAGTGCTGCTGCAGATTAACCAAAACACACACACACACTCTGATGATAGTGGAGCTGCCATGTAAGACGTTGGCCCCTGGAAGCAACTTGGGATTCAGTGTCTTGCTACTTTAACATATAGACAGGAGGAGCGGGTATCAAACCCCCAGCCTCACAAATGGTGGATGGCCACTCTACCCAGTGAATAGTAGTCTGTTCATCCAGCAGAATGTTCTCTATTAGTACTATTTAATATGATTTTATTAGATTATTACTAATACATGTGTACAATCTGGAACACTGCATCATATTTTATAAGCTCTTTATTAAATGTAATCTCTTACCATAACAGTCAAATAAATGTAGTGGAGTAAAAAGTACAAAATATATTGCACCAGTAAGAATGATGAAGGTGTAACACAACTAAGCTTCACACAGCTTCTGCTCTCTATTAGGCTTAACAGTAAGTATCGTCTTCCATGGTTTTAGTGACAGTATGGCTCCTCGAAATGACATTTACCTCTGATTTTCGTTTGCCAGATATCTTTTGAAGGGATTGTGATTGCTGCCTTGGTCACAGTCTGAGGCTACATTATGTTGTTTTTGTGCCGCGCACAAGTACAGTGTACACAGTATGGCGTACAGTGCAGTACTCTGATACTGTGAATTGAAGGTGTTTGGACTCGTCTGGAGCTTCAGGTAGCTTTTTTTTTAAGTAAGTGATGAGTGTTGATCTGTGGACACTGTGGTTACTTGACTTGAGTGGAGGAGAGGATGTGTAGCTCAGGTCAGCATCAAGAAGTCGCTCCATATAATAAATCCACAGTTCTGACATTCACATTCGGCTTCATATAAATTTAGGTAGTTGCTCTTTTCTGTGAACATTAAATTACATTAAAGACCTGTAAAGAATTGGGAAAGACAGTAGGTGGTAGAGTCATGAAAAACAAAAGAAAACAACATTATAGGATCAACGATTAACAACATCATCTTCTGTCAATGAGTAGTAGCATCAGTATCAGCTGCACACAGAGCCTTTCTACCGCTCTACACTCTTTCAGCCTTACACTGGCACTGAAAAGGAAACTACTCCCCTGTCCCTCCTACACCATCTGACCTGTGACCTCAAGGGGTCAGCAGCCACAGAGATGCCAGATGTCAGGGTGGGGGGTGGGGGTGCTTTGCACTTGGGAGAGTTTTATGCAAGGCAGGAAGCAAAAGAGAGGGAAAGGTGAGACGTGAGAGGGAATGGTGAGCATGCTGCTGCAGAAGGATATGTACAGAACCCCCGAGACCGTGGGGCAGAACAGACCTACTCGCTGAGACAGGGTGGAGCTTTGCGAGGCCCTTTTCCTCAGTCACCATTGCCATCACCAAAATCTCCCCTGCCATCCAAAGACCTGCATCTTTTAGGTTAATTAATGACTCTAAATTACCTATAGGTGTGAATGTGAATAGTTGTTTGTCTTTGTGTCTATGTGTCTGTGTCTTTGTGTCTATGTGTCTTTGTGTCTCTGTGTCTATGTGTCTTTGTGTCTCTGTGTCTATGTGTCTTTGTGTCTGTGTGTCTTTGTGTCTATGTGTCTGTGTGTCTTTGTGTCTATGTGTCTATATGTCTATGCGATAGACTCAATGGCTGGGGCTGTGCGGCTCCAGCACTCTCGTGACCCTTAACAGGGAAAAGTAGAAAAGATCATGGATAATAGGCTATACAGGACACTCTAAATATGTTGTTATGGTTACTGTACAATGAGCTGTAATATTAATATACTGATTTAAATGTTATGCTTCTCATGTGATATCACTATATGCATCAGTGTCTGGCCTGTGCACAGTCTCTCCAGATAACGGGGGACATTGAACAGTCAGATCAGAATCAGCACACCCAGCCCAGTATGAATCCAGTTTGCAGTAGGCTGATACTTTAATAAAATGATATTAGCAGCACAGTCAGACATCCACACATTCACCAAACTAAGCTGGTTTTTTTAGCGTCCACATTTTTGTTTTCATCAGTCCTTGCAGTGGCTCGGCCATCGTACACCACAACAATGCAGAACCAACTTTCTGTGGGAAAAATGTGGTCCTGTTAATTCTTACTGGGACACAGAACCACGCCGTGGAACAATAAAACCACCAGGGGATGTTATTGTTGTGGTTGATCTGTATTTTCTGCAGGTTATACACAGAAACCAACTGTTTTATGTTAAACTAATGATGTAATTAAGATCTGTGATTTTACTGTGTAGTTCTCTGCATTAACACGTACACATATGTAAAAATACTCATATGATGTACAATGATATTAAATTATTAATACTGATGCATCAGTGTGTGAATAGATTGTCCAGTAGTTTCCAACCTTTAGATAAAGCTGAGGGTTTGTGAGAAGAGAAAACAGTTTAAGGCTTTTCTCTCAAATTAGATTTTTGTGAAATATGCATGTTTTTAATGTTACTGTAATGTAACTTCCATGACTAGAAATAAAATCAGAAAAAGGGTTTGCAGTTCACCTGCTTCATGTTGTTGGAGTGTGTTAGAGATGTTACACAACACGTCAAGAGAGGCATTATC
Source organism: Sandelia bainsii (assembly GCA_032362345.1). Classification (NCBI taxonomy): domain Eukaryota; kingdom Metazoa; phylum Chordata; class Actinopteri; order Anabantiformes; family Anabantidae; genus Sandelia; species Sandelia bainsii. The sequence goes on from JAUMHL010000030.1 coordinate 1,921,510, forward strand.
CCATAGGAAAGTTTAGCTTCTCCATCACGTCCGTTGGTGACTCTCTGATTATTCACATTTTAGGAATCGATTAATTATTATTGTGACAATGTTGACTATTCAAATAAATAATAGTAATTGCAATTAGTTGTCCCTAACCTTTTGTTAATAATTCCTTCAAGTGAACAAAGTTTGGTTATTGGTTTAGTAGACTATTTATTTCTTTTAGAAACTTTTCATGACTATGAATAATCTCTAAGATTCTGAATATTCAGCTGCACAAATGATCTACATGTAAAATGTTGAACAGCTGTGATGTGTGTAGGTTTGCTGACTTTGACAGGGCAGATATTCAAGTTCATGTTTCTCATTGGACCCCTCCACCTCACTCTACCCCACCCACCCCTGTGTGTTTGAAGGCGCTCCCGTAGGTGGGCGGGGCTCGGCCTTGTAGCATTCCAGAAGGCGGGGCCTAATATTGGAGCCCCCCCATGCTGCATTCATGTGACACACGAAAAGATAAGAATTCCAGGAGTTTGGTGACAGTTGCCTACATTTCAGCTCAGTTTCCATCACCAGCCTACACTATTCTGGTGAATATATGACTCAGAAAACAGTTTTCATGTGGATTAATAAAAAAGGGCTACTACGAGAAAGAACTGATCCTCCTGGTTTGCTGGGCTGATGTGGTAATGCACTGTCACTGCTTACAAACATTGTTGAGAGGTTTGGCTAAAAAAAGTTTCACAGCAAATAATTAAATGAACATTTTGTAATGTTCAAATGGCCGACACAGTCAGTCATTTCTGTTCTGCAGTTTACATCGGCATATTTGACCACAGTTAGTTTTAGATTTATAAGTGTAAAAACCTTACTGAAATTAAACCTCTACCATGCTGTAAAACACACTCACTCATCCTAACTGTAGGCTATGTGTTCGTTTAAAAATAGTTAGTTTGTCCTGATAATCTAGTGTTACGTGAATGCAACATTAATCTATAAAGCTCCAAATACAGATAAACCCGTGTTTAATGCACCAAAGACTTTAAATGGTCTTATCTCTGGAGCTTCCGCTCAGGGACTATATGTTTCGGCGGAGTGACAAGCAGCATCGTGGAGATTCTTTAGCTCTGCCCACTGTGTGTCATCACAGATGTATACACGTGTGTGTACTGTGTCTTTACGGTGTGTCCCAGTCTGCAGCAAACCGTGCAGCCATGTTTAACGATCTGCTTAAACGAACGGAAACGAATAACATATAGTAACAGGCTTTGGTTTGGGTGCCGCGGTACCAGCCGCCGGTGAAAGGGTTAAGCCGGGGGAAGCTGCTGGACCACACATGTTGGAAGGAGCTGGGCGCTGACCAAACCAGTTTACATCAACCAGAGCTTCATTTAGCCCGAGACAGGCCAAACTAATGGACTTAACAGGATTAACGCCGTGAATAAAAGTATAAAAGGTCAACAATAATTTCTTTACTGCTTCCACAGCAGGAGATTGTCGTGTCAATATGTCCGAGGGAATTATTCTGAACGAATTTCCAAACGCCAAAAGCCTTGTTCAAATTATTCTGATAATTTCCTCATGTTAGGCCTACTGTTTTTAACCTGGGTGAAGAAATCAAACACAATAAGTCTGTTTCTTTTTTGGATTCTCTTAGGACAACATGTAATTATACCATAATCTAAATGCTTAACACTGTGTAATAAAACTGTTTGTTGTATTATTTGTTCAGTGTAAGTGAAAGAATAATTGTTTTATAGAAACAATCATTTTATCAGGCCTATATGCCTAACACAATTTATTACAGGCCTGCCAAGAAGAAATAATGACATTCAAATAATGACAGAAATGCAGCCTGTTTTTTCATATTTGTAAAAACTGGAATAAATGAAGCACATTTATGAATCATTGTTTAGTGAAAAGTCTATATCAAACTAATGAATAAAAAAGGACAAAAGAAATAAACTATTCCAGGAAATACTCTGGTTAAATCTATGCTTTAATGACAAAGACAGAATTGTCACTGTGATGGCTTCACATTCCCATATTTGTGTTTATTATTTTGCAGACATGGCTGTGTCCTGAAGGTCTCATTTATTTGATATCTTTGTGTTTGCTATTACCAAGAAACCACTGGTGTAAACTCAGTTTTTATGTTACAGCAAATTTTAAGAGTATGTAATAAAGAATATTTCTTTTACAGTCCTGCTGAAAAGTTTGGGGTTGCTCAGAAATGTCCTTGTTTTCGAAAGAAAAGCAGATTGTCAAATAGATCAGAAATATAGTGTGGATAACAATGTTATTAGGATATCTACATAGGTGTACAGAAGTCTATTAGGAAATTAGGAAATTTGTAAGTGACATCAAAGTTTTGAACAGTAATGTATTTGCAGACTCTTGGAGTGATTGGTTCTTAAAAGGATCACATATAAGAACAGTTCACAGTTTATTCCATTTAAATGTCCTGCAATCATAATTTAAATATTTATTTCACCCGTAATTCAAAGTCAGTATAAAAAAGTAAAAAGTTTTAATCTTGCTTTAGAGTTAATTTAGTGACAATTTACTGATTGTGATCATGTGTTGTGTATATGCGAAAATCTACCTGTGAAGTAGAAGTAATTACAGTTATCATGTAAATGTAGTGGAGTAACAATATTAACTTATGCCAAATGGAAAAACCGCTGTAATAGATTACCTCAACTGCACAGTTGTACTGTTTTGTTTTTTTTGTTGCTATCTGCATCATAGCATAGAGCCAGCACTGGATGAAGTACTCAGATCCTTTGGTAAAAGTAATAATACTTCACTTTAAAATATTCCAGTGGAAGTACAAGTCCTTTATTCAGTAGTTTACTTAAAACCACAGAAGTACTCTTGTTGAATGTAAAAATATGTATTTTACTATTTGAATAATATGTGTTAAGATCAATGACATTAACGTGTCAGTTTCATTTTATCTGTTGTTTGGTGTTTTGTTCTACAACAGATCATAGTTTATACAATTACTTTATGTCTGGGATGTGAAATATATGAATATGTAGAAGGTATGAAATAACATTCATAATATTTTCAGATAAGTGGTGTATATGTGTCTACATTCTTGTTCTTCGTGCGTCTTCATTGGCTCGGTTTCTTCCCAGAGAAGAGTTTACAGCTCAAACATATAGAGAATCCCAATGTCAAGCTATCAGTACCTGCATACCACACTTACCCTGGACCAAAAGGTCAGAGGTCGTCTGTCACAGTGTGGGAGAACTCAGTTCAGAGGACCCTGGAATTCCAGGTTGGAAAGGAAGAAGGTAATGTGAGAGAGGAACTGGAGCACAGCAGTAAAATGAGCTGAAGAGGGTTGAGCTCAACGTTTTGGTCCTACCATCACTTCATAGCACATCACATGAATACAATCAACTGTCCACTAGGTAGTGTTATTCTTTCTGCATAATGCATCTCATCAGTGCATTATCTACAGTCATTCTAAAAAAGTGCATTTACATTGTACATACATGTTGAGGTTTCTGATGTGGCTGGAAGAACTGTGCTTCTTAGAAGCTTTGGCTGATTTGTTGCCCAAGGTAGGCCGACATTTTAGGTGGACATACTTTGTGAAGGAAAGCTTTGGGAAAAGGTTAGCAATGACCAGCTTTTCTTGCTATTTTCCAGCAACAACCTACTTGGTCATTCCCCCCTTTCCCACGTCACAATCTCTTTTATTCACAATTCTAACATCATCATATATGACAAATGATTTTTTTTATGACAGAGGCTGGAGCAGATCTGGGCAGAGCTGTTCCCAGGAGGGTATCTGAGCCCTTTGGTGGTATGTGGAGTTTGAGTGCCGGTGGGTACCTCATGAATGAATCGTTAAATCGTTAAACTACTGTAAAATTTCAGTTTATCATTATGCAGACAATTTCATCCAAAGAGACTGGCAAAAAACCTACGTAAGGGAGAAGATCTTTTTTGTTTTTAAATGCGTAGGAAATTGTGGAAGAGTTCAATTCAATTCAGCTTTATTTATATAGCTCCAAATCACAACAGAAGTCATCTCAAGGCACTTTACATTGTGAGGTTTACAGAATATAAGTATATACAGAATAATGTAGAATAATATAGTTCCATCTTCAACTGTTTTTGAATATAGAAATTGAGGCTACTGAGCGTTCATTTTGAAGTTCCAGAAACTTCCAAATGATTTCCCCTTACTGCCCAACTGTCCACAGTTACTACGGTCACTTTTATTAAACGATATTATTCAAACAAATCTTCAAAGTCTAGATCTTGAACTATAAAACATTACACAGGAATTTTGTTAAATCAACTAAACTTTTCTCATTAACTTAAAGTTAATATGTAGGGTTTTATTAACCTAAAAGGTCTAGTTTTATCTTTTAAACCATTTTATAACCTCTAAAGAGGCTTGGTTTGCCTTGAGATCTTTTGACTTGAAATAGAGGACTGAGGAAATGAAATTATGTCCACTCAACTCATTAAATTTAGTTTTTAACAAAACTAATAACAGGTTTCCCAACATGCAGTGTTGGAGATTTCAAATCTTATTTAAATTGTTAAGTAGTTTAACTTGATAAATTGTTTCTTTTTATTGTAAGAATAAGAAGGCTAACCATGATAAATGTTAGTGTTGATGCAGTCCATACTCCCAGACATTTAGAATTTACGTGAGTAGTCTCACATGCATATTGTCTTTATTTGGCCTAAAGTTGTTTTTCTAAGTTCAGTTGACTTGTGCAGTTGATGTAGTTAGTTTAATATTTCCACAATTTACCAAACAAGATTAAAGTAGCTTTTCAGGTAAAGTTCACTTGAATTGCATGTTCAATGTTGTGCTGGAGGACTTCTGAAATAATTTACAATGTGAAAACCTGTAGTAGAATTAGAGATAAAAGTCACAGTGCTGGGGGAAATGTGTATTTACATCCACAGCATATGTCAACTACACCTACACTATATTAAAGGGACCAAGAATTTAACATGTTTCATGTTTTTAAATTTTTGAATACATTTCTATTCTTCTGATAACAGTCAACCAGTGTGTTACTTTTCACCTGTGTCCTCACAATTATTCTCACAATCCCATAGGATTCCTACAAGCCAGACTACACAAACGATAGACCACCGCTGAGTCAGAAAGTTTGTAAACCGTGATAGTAACAGACAGTTTGCTTTCACTTCCAAATCAGACTTACCTGCAGGGGTTGGTTTCCAACCTGTCTGACTGCTTGTGTTTCATGCTTTGACTTCTTTTCAGTGATCCCAGATCTCAGCAGTTAAGGTGCTGAGTTCTTACTGAATGGAATGATGCCAAAACATCTTGGAAAGAGAAACTGAAAACAGATATTAACCTCCCTTCAGTTCAAACCTCTGATTTCCACACAGATTAAGGTGCAGTATCATTTGTCTGATGCACATTCTTGAGACATGTGTGTGTCTGTCTGCACACGTCACTGAAAACCCGCCCGCTTCTGTCTGCATGGGATCCATACCATAATAATCCCATCCTCCTGCAGCTCCGGATCTGATCTTGCTATCTGAGCTCCATTCCGGATGGATCTGGCATTGTGGAGGAAAATGGGGGCGTGTTGCCATAGCAACGCCGCCTACCACAGCCGTTCGCATGATATAGGGAAAGAGGAGCACTGCAGACTAATGTACACTCAGTCTGCAAGGTTCACTCGGTCTGAGCAGCGCCTTCAGTGAGCAGTGAAGGTGTCTGAAAAGAAGCAGGTTTCGTCCGGTGTCGACAGCCAGAGCATCACGAAAGATCCAACAGGAACCAAAGCAGAAGCAGGGTCATTGAGGTGCACAAATGAGAGCCAATAAGTGGGGTTTCTTACGCTCTATGTGCATCTGAAGGGTTTGTCAGTCAGTAATAATAACTGAGAAAGACTGCTTGGCCAGGTGCAACACGTAGAAGAGGATGTGATAATGTCTGCTGATGTTGTTGCTGTATTAGATGCTCATACAAAGATCTTAATGTTTTTTCCAAGATTACTATCAATTTTTAGACACATGCAGAAAGAATAGGGCACCAAGTTATTGGATAACATGTAAGAAGTTTCCTTGGTGTCCACATGATTCATCCACTTACAGTGTTTATACATTTGGAATAATTTGAGTGAATAATTTAATGAGGTTTTAATTCATTTCTAAGAACTGAGAGTAAGTTGCAAACATTTGGTTCAGGAAAAAAAAAGAAAAAAGAAAAATCCTAATTTTATTTGTCACATACACAATCATACATAGTACATGATCTAGTGAAATGCTTTTTAAAGCTGTTCATTTAGAGAAGATACAAGATAGATGAAATCATGGGTATATACAATACATACTGCATAATATGCAATGACCAATGTCTGTGTTGACCTAAAAGAAAATTTAAAAAAAATAAAGAGATGGAATGATTCACAGTGAAAAATACACATTGAGAAAGCAGAAAGGGAATGATTGATATATACAATTTATCAATGTCCAATGTCAATAAAAATGCACAGAGAAGTGTGCAGAGTGTACAAAAGTCCGTAATATCAACAAACAATATTTCTAAGCTGATTAAACACAAACAGTCCTGATCTTTCATATCTTTATAGAAGAAACCCATTAACCAAACAGAGGGATGGTGGAGAAAGTAAGTGAAAGAAGAAGGCTTCTGGTGTCTGATGTCAACGCAACTGGAGTCAAACCTGGAGTCCAATCAATGAAACAAGAACGATGGAGTGGTTTAGAGCTACCTTAACTTATAAAAACATCCAAACAGCGGCTGAATCAAACTGTTGGAAACTGCACATCAGTGAAACTCAACTTTTTTATATTTTAATAAGAATAGCGACTCAATGTGGTGGAGTCACAGTAGAATATTTCCTGCTGGGTAGTGGAATAGAAGTAAAAGCAACATAAAATGGTAATACTCCAGTAATAAATACAAGCTATGCTGAAATTGTGCTGAAATGTAGTACTTGAGTAAATGTACCTCTGAGGAGTGACATATTTAAAATATGATTTTCCTCTCCACTTATCACTGAAAACAATTGATCAGCATTAAGAAGGTGTAGTGAGAGTATGAGCCAAGGATCAGTTCAATGTCACACAGCGGCTTACAGCATGTACGTATGGAGGTTTTACCAAAGATAATAAAGTTGTTCACCAAACACAGGCATGTGAATATATTCATACTGTGTGTGCTGAGCCCCTGAGGCCATTCTATACCTACCTCCCCTAAAGCACAGCTCAAGTCCCCCCTCCCCAGATTATGCAAAACATCCCCACTGAGTCATATCCATAGGCCTGCATCTGCTCAGAGGGATCTGCTGACTTGATGGACGGCACGGAGGGGCTGGTGAGGTGGGGGGTTGGTGGCGGTCAGGATGCATTTAATTGATTACCCACTTTGAAGAGTGGAGGAGGGGACGGACAAAGCCACACGCACTCACAGCCACACGTCTCTCCTCAGACCATCTGCCTGGGGGTTAACATCCCAAAAGAGTAGCCCCCCCAAACCCCCGCCAGCCTCACACACAGCTCTCTCCATCTTTTCAAACTCTCGCCCTCTTGCCCTTGGCGACCTAGCCTAGGCCCAGAGAGAGCAGTGTGGAGTAGATGGGTGGATTGATAGATGAATGGATGTCCCTGCACGCAGCTGGTATCTCAGTGACTGTAAATGATCAATCGCACAACTGATGTGCAAGCGCTTTGTCTGCCAGGTTCAGAGCCCAGGTTCTGACACAAACACTGCTAATACTTTAATAATACACAACAGCAAAACAGAGGCTTCAAAATCAAAACCTGTGGTGTGCCAAGGAGCTTCCTCCTCTGCTGTTGGGGGAGTTGGTTTATTTCATGTCCTCTATTGCCATCTAGGGGCCAATGTAAGAAACAGTCTGTAAGTCAACTCTAGTCTGGCAGTACTTTACTGTACTGTACTGTACTGTACTGTACTGTGTGTCAGACTGGAACCATTTTACCATCCAACAGGAACAATCGTGTGCAGTTTTTGTACCAATGAAAACTGAATAATAAAAATATTTAAGCTAAACAGATAACCAACAAAACCTGATAATTGTTTTTCAAGTATACCTAACTTTTTACATATATTTATTGTATGCTGTATGCATTTTCTTACATTTTTATCTGTGTGTGATATGTTTCATCTAATGACAAATCAATTTCTTTAGGGAAAACAAAGTTAAAGGTTAAACCAGATGAAATTTTGGCGCGAAAGCTGGAAAAAAAGATGGAAAGGTGGAAGGTTAAAGGGGTTCACCTCTTTAAGGAGGAAAGGGAGGCGGAAAGAATGAAGAATGAAATGAAGAAATACTTGAGAACAAATATAAGCTGCTGTATCATCCCATGTGTAGAGTCTCTTAAAACCAAACCTAGCAGAACTACACAAATTCAATACTCAAGTCATATCACACTTACTTGCCTAAAAAAGTACTACTAGTTGAAGTACCATTCCAAAGTCTTTACTTAAAAATAAAATACATGTTCTTAAATTACTTGAAGGACAAAAGTATAGATACTCAGGTTCAGGTATAATAATACATCAACATTTATTGACTGATTATACTTTGTATAACAAAACAGCATGTGCAAAGAAATGATTAAGTAAAGCTGGGAGATAAATAGACAAATAGAAATACTAGTATAGTATATGTACATCAAGGTCGTACTTAAGTGCAGTTAAGCACAGGCTACTAGTTAACACTGATTGAAACAACATGATTTTGTTAGTGTTAATAAAGTTGAATAAAAAAAAAAAACATGTTGTTGCGACTTTGACGGAGGATAGGACTATCAAAATCTGAAGGCAAAAGTATAGTATGGAAGGAAATACTGAAACAATGGCAATTACAATGGGACAGCGAGACAAAAGGACGACATCTATGTAACATACAAAAGACAGAACAGGTTACAAGAACCAGAGCGAGCTATGGGAAAGAAGAAATAATTCTGAGCAGGATAAGAATTGGTCACTGCAACTTGAATGCGTACCTTTTTATCATGGGAAAACATCCAGATGGTTTGTGTAATTGGTGTAATACTAAAGAAACAGTAGAACATGTGATTATGGAATATCAATTAACCTCAGTCAAAGAGAAGGAAAGGATTAAAAAAAATTTTTTTTTTTAAACAATGGGTGTTTTTACGAAACTTTAAAGTCTCTTTAAGGCGATGTTGATTTTTTTCCCCCCATAACTTTATTCAACATCTGTACAATCAAACGAGGGCAAATATCAAGTTACATACACAATGTCATAAACATTCAGGTTGAACAATATATATATCAACAATACTTCTAAACAAACGTCTGATAAAAAAATAATAAAAAATAATAAAAAATAAAAATAAAAGGGGCAGAAAGGCATCAAATTAAATCAAAATTGCCAAATAATGTGAATAATTTTTGGGCCGATCCGTGTTCAACTAACATCAGTGACTTGCTAAATAATTTTAGATCATTTAACCAGTAATTAAAATCAGGTTTAGTTTTAAGATTTTAAGATTCAGTTTTTTAGATGTTTATGGTGAATTAATCCAGAAGGAGGCAGTAGTGCAACGGACTGGATGCAAACTGCCGTTAAAATCCAAAGAGGAAGAAGAAGAAGAAGCAGCAGCAGCAGTAGCAGAAGAAGAAGAAGAAGAAGAAGACGACTTCGACGTGACCCCGGAAGTGAATAATATGTAAACTGTCATGGCTACTTGACATGCATTGTAACATAGCATAGTAGTCAATTATAAATCGCCAGTGTTCTTGATATTGGAGCGGTTGTTGTTCGCACTTATTGAGCAGGTTTGAGACAGTAAGACAACAAAGGTAACGTTACACTAATACTACTACTGCTGCTTGTTGGAGTTAGAGGAGCTGCTAACACTTCATTCAAAATGAGGACTGTTTTGATGGTGGCAGAGAAGCCTTCATTGGCTCAGTCGATTGCTAAAATCCTCTCTAAAGGTGGGTGTGAATTTATGTAATTTGCTGTACCAACAGAGAGTAACGTTAGTGTGTGTTAGAGTTTTTTTCTGTGATACGATGCTTTATTAACGTTAATAACGTAATGTAACTTAGGTATCTTCTCCCCTGTACTAACGCTAACGTTAGATGACCAAGTTACATTAACGTTCGAGTCACAGATATAAGCAGACCGTTTTCTAAAAGACCACATGTCGACCTTTCCAAAATCCAGAAGATAATTTGACAACAGTTGTGAAATTTTGAGTTCACCTTAAAACTTAATTCAATTCAATTCAATTCAACTTTATTTATATAGCGCCAAATAAGGTTTAAGACCTTACACATTATATAAATATATACAGAATATTGTAGAAAACCCCAAAATCCCACCTGAGCAAGCACTAGGCAACAGTGGAGAGGAAAAACTCCCTTTAACGGAAGAAACCTCCAGCAGAACCAGGCTCAGGG
>JAUMHL010000030.1:1944244-1956732 GCA_032362345.1 Sandelia bainsii
GGAGCTGCTCCTCCAGCTTCCTCCTATAGCTGTCTTTTCCCCTCCTTATCTCTCTCCTTAGCTCCTTCTGGACTCTCTTCATTTCCTCTCTGTCTCCTGATCTGAAAGCCCTCCTTTTCAGCTCCAGCAGAGTCCTCAGATCTGGAGTCAGCCATGGCTTGTTGTTGGAGTAACACCGTACTTCCCTGGTCAGTACAGTGTTATCCACGCAGAAGTTGATATAATCTGTTATGCAGACTGTTAGACTGTCGATATCCTCCCCATGTGGGCTGCATAGCACAGCAACGTAACCACAGCAGCAATTTCACATGTAACTCCAGTGCCAGAATGTATGTATGCAGCTCACTGTTTCTCTGTATCAACAGTAAATTGTTACTTGGCCTGATAACAGATGTGTAGCATTGCAGAGGTGTCTCACGTTAATCACTCACACATTTTTTCAGTGTTAGAACAAATGATCATTTAGCAGCATATTTTGAAACATGGAAGAGAAAGAGTTTTACAGAAATGGCTGTTAGTTGTAGAGGTAAATAAGCCAAAAGAAATAATACAGTTCCCATACAATTCCAGCCCATTGTGTCTATTTGTTTTTTTACAGGCATGGATGAGTTGATGGAGGTCTCCTTTTCCCCTATTGCTGCCACTGGGAAGCCCATGTCCCGCTGTGGCAAGTGCCATCGCTTCATGAAGTACATCCAGGTCAGCAGAGCAGTTAAATGTACTGCTAGAAAGTGAAGGAAGCACACAGAAAGCCATTATCAACAGCACTGTTCTTTGTAGAGGACAGGAGACAGTGAACAAGCACCTCATTCAAAATGTAATATAATGTTGAAGTTGCTAGTAAATCACAGCCGCCCCCTGGGTTTTGATGTTTGGCCAAATAGTAATGTGGTGCAGTTGAAGTGTTGTTGCACTTTTAGGTACCAATTACCTCACTGACTAGACCACATGATGTCTGCCTGTTGAGCTCTGACCTTCAAACTTCAGCTGACATGCTCCCTTCATTACCATTTCCACCTAATGGCAGAACCACTTTTAAAATCATGAATGACTCATGAGGCTGCAGATGTTTTGCTCATGGCCATTGTATGTGAATATGTGCATAGTGGCTTAAGTGTGACTGTGTTCTGGTGGAAACCACAAGGTAACTCTTGTATGAAATCCTCTTGGCCCCACGTACAACTAGGAACACATGTGTTTAGATTGCAACATGTGCAATGAGGGTCTGCGTTTAGATTTTTTGCCTCATTACCATTATCATCATATCCCTGTTGCAGGTGTGAACAGCTAAGAAACATCACTGTTCACACCTGTTCATATGCATGTGTCTCCAAGGCCAGCAGACCACGTGTGTTCATATTACTGCTGCGTCACTTCCGCTAACATACCACATACAGTCGGGCTGTCAACATGCCTGTGGACCGGCAGCACTTTGTGCGTGTGATCAGCTCACAATCCATCTTGGTAGTTGTTTACATATTTATGTATTTAGCGCTGTCCACTTGTGATCCAGTCACCCAAGAGACATTTTTAAACCAAGTGTAAACGGGGTCTATCAGTTAGGAATACCATGAGTCACATGGTGGTGTAACATACGTTATAGTAATATTTCAGTATGTCAATACAGTAACCCACGAGAGTTACTTAAAAAGGTTGGAGGTCATCACTGACATACAGAAGACATCAGTATAGCAGTGTTTTTAAAGGCAGACTTTAGAGATTTATTAATGCAAATTAATGGAAATTACAGGGCTTGAGATGAGTAATACAATTTCCATTCATTTGCTTTTTAAGTGTTAAATCATGACTGGACTGAAGGTTTCTGAGGGGGCAGTGCATAGCACTTGAAAATGTTTAGGGTAACTTCCTCTGAGATGACTAGTAGACTAACACAGGTAAAATGAGAAGTGGATAGCTGAATGTTCTGGACACTGCCATTTGCTAATGGAAAACTTCATCAGAGATTAGTGAATCCATTTTTCCATCCTCAGTGTCTCATATAAAAGACTCGTGAAAAACCGACTCATACCTGACATGCAAAAATACATTTTTTAAATAGCAAGACCTGATATGAGGTGGACCCGAGGACAGCTGGATTTGAGAATGAGAATAATTAGACCTGATCCAAAATGCAGTTGTCTCAAACCAAACCAGAGAGAGAGAGCACAAATAGTGGCTCCTTGTTTTCTTAAAATAAGCATTCAGATCACTTCACAGTTCTCATCCTCCCTCGCATCAAAACACTGATGGTCGTGTCCATTTAGACCCACTCAGGTATTGGACATATTGGGATATAGAACCAACATGGGTCCTGTAGTAGTAAAAGACCCCAACCAAGTCAATTGAGCAAACTCGGGTCCCGGGTCCCTCGTGGTCTTAGAGCTCGGCAGGCCACCAGCATTTGTGTTGTGGAAACTTGAACTAAAGCCACTTCTAGATATTTAAATTCAGCTTCTGATTAAGTTATCATAGTGATAAAGGCCCAACATGCATTTGAGATGGTGGTCTCACCAAGAGTATAACTGGTCAACAATATAAGCACTGTTCTAATTTATGGGCACGCTATATCAAACTGCAAGGAATTGTAGCTACAAGACTGACAACAAACACTGCTAAAAAATAGAGGATAAAACAGCCTCCATTTCCCTTTAATAAGCAGCTTCGGTACAAGAGGCAGAGGACTTGTTTCACTTAGAAATGAATACTCACTTAAATCACAGCTGATTCAAACATGTATCTGCAGGCCAAGCCCAGCAGGCTCCACTGCTCCCACTGTGACGAGACCTACAGTCTTCCCCAGAATGGAGCCATCAAGCTGTACAAGGAGCTCCGCTGTCCATTGGATGAGTTTGAGCTTGTGCTGTGGACCTCTGGGGCCCGGGGCAAGAGCTACCCTCTATGTCCCTACTGCTTTAGCAATCCACCTTTCAGGGACATGAAGAAAGGTAGGAAAAAATGTGAATGTTAATACTCGTGGTTGTTGGATAGCGACTGAGTCTTTTATAGACCTCTCACATTCTGACCCCTTTTATAATATCTGCCTTTCTCAGGTATGGGATGTAATGAATGTACACATCCTTCCTGTCAGCACTCTCTCAACTCTCTGGGCATTGGACAGTGTGTGGAGTGTGACAGTGGGGTTTTGGTGCTGGATCCCACATCTGGACCAAAATGGAGGATGGCCTGTAATAAATGCAATGTAGTGGTGCACTTCTTTGAACATGCACACAGAGTGCAGGTAAGAAGATCTTGTCCTACGTCAAGATAATCATATTTATACGTCTAAAATGTGCTGAATGTCATAAACAATGTTTAAACAAGTGTTACAGGCCAAGAACAAGAGATATGGCATAAAACTACATCTACATCTGTTAAATCACCTCTACACAGGACACACCAAGTTTCTTTATTTAAACCTCTTCCTCAGTCCTTATCTTCTCAGCATGGTCCAAAGCTACTTTTAAAACTTTTATTTCATGATGTGTACTCAGCTCATTAGTGTCCGATTGTTGTATTTATGGCGTCTTGTTCTTCAGAGTTTTGTCAGTTCAGCTCTTATGGTTTGATTTGTTGCGGCAACTTTGTAAGGTTCCTCTCTCTTCCCTTAGGTTGCTCAGGAAAGCTGCAATGCCTGCGATGCCTCTCTGGTCGCGGTCGACTTCAACAAGACTCGCACTCCACTTCCTGCGGGTGAGACCCAGCACACCGGCTGTGTTTTCTGTGATCCAGTTTTCCAAGATCTGGTGGAGCTCAAACATGCCACCATGAGGCATGCCATGCACCGGGGTGGGGGCGCAAGACGAGGAGGACGTGGACGAGGCAGGGGACGCCGTGGCAATCCTAAAAAACCTAAAGACAAAATGGCTGCCTTGGCAGCTTACTTTGTATAGTGTCTCTGTATATTGTGTCCTGTTATATATGTACATACTGTAGTATGAAGGTGTGGACGTAAGTAATTGGACTTGTGTTACATGTTTAGTTACACTGAAGTAAAACGGCATTAAAATCTGGTAAGTTTTCTGGAAGCATTGCTTGTCTTAATAAAAAGAGTTAATATACAATTACTTCAGAAAGTATTTAGAAGCCTTCAGCTTTTGACATTTTAATGTTTTTGTTTTTTTTTACATATTACATAATTTTACATATTTATAGATTAAAAAGCAGAAATGACTTTTATCAAATGTAATTCTACAACACAAAGACAGGAGGGTCTGAATACTTTAATGTTACTCGTATATGTTATATTTGACTATATATATATACTATAAAACTATATATATACTATAAAATTATATCCAAATTTAGATTTTGTAGTGCAGCATTATGAAGATTGCAATCATTTAAACTTTGAGCTTAAATTAAAATATTGTAAAATATAGTACTTTTTCCTCCACTGCACAAGTATATTTTCATGATACTTTTGAAGAGCAAGCCTCACCACTTTTACTCCACTGATGCCAGGCTGTTTGAATTCACGAGAGACGTTAACGAAACCTCTCCACATTAGCACACAACATATTTAAGTCCAAAAGAAAAAAAAAAACCCAAAACAAAAGAATAAAACTGTTACATACTGTAGCTTTAATGTTGTATTTATATTAAAGTCGTCTTACATAGAGTGGTCTGGCCCTTCCCACAGGAAGGGAAACGGAAGTATGATGACGTACAGGAAAGTGGCTCAAAGGGGTGTAGAACAGTGACTGCAGTCTTTATTATTTTAAATTATAGCTAGTGTAACGTTACTTTGTGGTTTTATTAGTGCCGTGAGTTGATGTCTTTACCATAAAGTCACTCAGTGCAGGTGTGTGTGCGTTTGCGCACGCGTGTTTATCACTTCATCTTTTTCTGAGGCTTTGTCTCGTCAAAGGGCGTGTTTCTGTTTCTGCTCTCTGTGGTCTGCTTCTCTCTACGGGACTGCTGTAACTAGCCGCAGGTAAGATAAAGAAAGTGCCTTTTCCTAGTCGGGAATACTTTTTAGTAATAATAATTTTAAAAAAACAGCCAGCAACTCTTTATTTGATGTTGTTGACTGCATGTATAACACTGTAGCTTCAACTATGAGAATGCGCCGTGGACACCAGTGATGAGCAGGAACAGTAGCGTTACGTTATTTTTAAGTTACATGTTTGGGGAGACAAAATACACAATAACGTCAAATTGCAAAGCAGAGCAATTAAGTAAATTAAGTTACAGCAAGCAAATTTGGTAGGTAGCGTAAAATATTATGGCACAATTCACTGCGTTCACTTTTGAATTGAAGTTAGCTAACAGTTAACCGTTACTGTAGCTACTAGCATAGATGTATTACTAAGACTCTGGTAATTTAGCCAAGTTTTTTTCACTTATAATTTCATACAATCAAAGTCATTATATCACTAGATGTCGCTTTTGAGTTTTATTTTCTAGTGTGACAGGATATAAGAATGTGATAATAGTATAACAGCGAAATAAATAAGTGTTTCACAAAGTCAGGATATGACATGATTCCAAACACCTTCAAAGACAACTTTAGTTGTTTTTATATAATGCTCTGGTTAATACCAAAAGTTTGATATCCAATATCAGTACTCTGTAATAATACAATAAAATTGTTTGATGTGTGAGTGTATCTTACACTGGTATTGCCTGGAAATTCAAACTTCTGTTGTGTTTTGAAGCCTGATCTCTTTGCACTTCCAGTCTCCACGTGTAACCCTCAACACCCCAACCCCCTGTTCATCTGGGATCTGATCCGGAGTCAGCAGCATGGAGGAGGAGGAAGCCAAGAGCTTCCTGGGGAGGTTTGTGGAAGAGTTCCCTGCTGCCCTGGAAGAAGGGAGTAAGTTGCCTGTCAGCCCTCTGAGCCGCAGAGTGTCCCTGGAGGAGCTGCATGGTGAGAGCCTGGACCTGGGCCTCAGGCTGCTGACTGCCAGGTACAAATGGGAGGGTGAAGTACACGACAAACAGTATGCTACAAATACTGTGTGAGCATTGTAACTCCTGAAGCTTTCCTGTCACCTTCTGTCCTGTGTGAATAAACTAGCAATGGACATACATTATACAGCACACACACACCTTACTACATTACTTAGAGAGATAGAAAAGCCACTATTTTCTATTTGTAAAGAATTTGGAGCACTCAGCTATATCACACACTGAGCTGTAGTGTAAGTGTAGCTATTGCAGGAATACTTTTGTGCGTGCTCATGCATGTGTGGCCGCATTCCTCACATTCCTGACAGCTTGGCACATGCCATGCTCATTCAGTGTGCACAGTTATATTTGCTGCTTGACTACGCACTGCAGAGGTGTACAGAATAGGCCATACATCTATATTTGAGTTTAACATCATGATGAAGAATCTCCAGCTTGTGTGCTCTCTCATCTGTGCATGTTTTCCTTCAGCCGTATGCCCTGTGAAACCCTGTCTGTAGAAACACCATTGTTCTCCCAACTTCCTGTTTCGTGTGCCTAGTTTTCTCTGCAACACAAATGTAATTCTGTAAAGGAAATTGCAGAGTTGATCTCATAGTCAGACATGCATTACCCAGCTTCTCTTGTATTTGCTAGTTTTTACTTGTTTGATTCAGTACTGAAGGGGATGTGGAAGTGGATCATCAAATTTGGCTCTACAGCTTGTACGGCACTTAGTTGAAAAAGTCTGTTGAGAAAAATAAATCATGTTCAGATCTGTATTTTGTTTGCTTGTGTTTGTTGGTTCAGGGGTGCTCCTTCAGTCTTCAGTGCCCTCCTGTGCCAGGAAGCGCTGTCCCAGATGCTGCAGAATGACCTTTCACCTTTCCACTTCCCCCAGGAAACTGAGACCAACCAGGAGGAGGAACAGGAAGTAGTCTGTAAGTTTCTTACTAGTTAAGTACTTTTATGTTACTGTTTTAATGACGTTTCCATCAGCATGCTTTCTCTCTGCATCTTTTGCCATCAACAACATGAGTTTCAGATTACATGCTTGTGATGTTATGTATGACACCTAAGTGTTGAGGCTTGTGTCGAGCAGAAGGGGCATTTCCAAATGAAGCCTCGCCAAAACACTTGTGTTGTTTTCCTGATTGTCATGTGACCAGTGACAAACAAGGCCTTGTTTTGCTGGAATGCACAAGTCTCTCTTGTAAAATGTTTTCCAACGCAGGAATGGTTCTCTCAAAAAAGAGAAAAAACATGAGCCCCAAAGCTGTAAAAAGAACCCTATTATTTCTGAATAAAAGTTGGTAAACAATCCCCACATCAATTGCACACATAACATAAAAAATTACTGCCCAGTGTATCTATTAGCTAGTAGCTTAATTACTGCAACGTTACTAGGTGCTATATCCATAATAATTGTACTGTGCAGCATTAAACACGCAATGTCAGGATATGTTTGCTACACATAATGTGTCCACTAGATGTCAGTAGACTATTATAATCTCCTAAACATCCATCCAGCCATTATCCTAACCACTTGTCTTCTTAAGGGTCATGTCTATAAACTGTCTATCACAGGGCTGACACATAGAGACCGACAAACATTCACACTATGGGCAGTTTAGAGTCACCAATTTACCTAGCTGCATGTCTTTGGACGGTGGGAGGAAGCTGGTCCTTCTTACTGTGAGGAGACAGTTCTAATCACTACACGACCATCCCGCCTGCTCATAAACAAGGCTTCATGAAATGAACCTTCTGGTGAAACTATTGGCTGCAAAGCTTTGACACCTAAATGAAGCTTAATCTTCCCATGCAGACTGCCTGCACTTTTAATTTTAGTTTTACACTTTCTTCTGATAAATTACTTAATTTTACTTTACCAAAATCTTTCAAAATGGAAACCTATAAAACCTAAAACTGTAAAAAGTCTATAATCAGCAGTGGGTCTTTGTTTTTGTTTTCTATCTTTTGTTATGTATGATGCTGTGTTTACTAATAGCAAAAAGCAGTAACAACCACTTTCTTGTTTATTTTGAATTTTATCTCATTGTCAGTACTTCAGTCAGAGCCAGTCCAGCATCTCTTCCTCAACAAGCTAATAAATGTAGCGCTGTCATGGCATCAAAACTTCCCTAGCCCATACCCATACCCCTCCCAGTTCCGCCCCTGCTCTGTTCATGCCATCAAGAACACGAGGAGAAAGATGGAGGACAAACACTTAGCCCTAGCTGAGTTCAACCAGCTCTTCGGAATCCAGGTACAAGACTTTAACCTCAACACTTTCATGTTTTGTGCATAATTTCAGAAAATCATTGATAAAATATCCAACTCTTTCTTTCTGTCTCTGCCATGGTCCAGGACGGGGTGGAGCGTGCTTACTATGCTGTGTTTGACGGCCACGGAGGAGTGGATGCTGCTACCTACGCTGCTACTCACCTCCACGTTGTTCTCAGTAGACAGGAGACGCTGCAGAGTGATGCAGCCACAGCCTTTAAAGCTGCCTTCATGCACACAGACGACATGTTCAGAAGCAAAGCCAAGAGAGAGGTACTGAAACACACTGGTGTCAGCTGACATATGCGTAAATCATGTGCCACTGGAATAATTACAGATGTCACAGGCTACTAAAAGAGCCACAGTAAATTAATTCAAGTTAAATTTAAATATTTCATTAGACAGCACAAGAATATAATAAAAAGATAAAACCCACTTTTAAAACCAGTTGGGACTTTGTGTAAAATTTTAGTAAAAACAGAACCTGTATTTGATTATAAATCTGACAAAGACACATCTAATGTTGCAACTGAGAAAATTGATAGTTTCATTTTGAAGTTGATGTCAGCAAGACATTTCAAAAATGTCTGGATGAATGCATGTTTGTCACTGTGGTGCATCGCTTCATATTTTAACACTCTGAGACCAGTTGCTTTGCGGATTTTTCACCATTCTTGCTTCACATAGGATTTTAGCTGCTCAATAGTTAAATTGTCACTTTTCACTTTATAATGCACCAAATGTTTTCAGTGGATGATGGGTCTGGACTGGACAGGCATGCTAGTTCAGCACCTGGACTCTTTGACTACTGAGTATTGTGTGTAAGCAAGGCCTTCCCTGTAGAACACTTCACCTGGATGGCAGAATATGTTGCTCTAAAACCTTGATATATTGTTCAGCATTAATGATGCTTCACAGGTGTGCAGGTTACCCATGCTGTGTGCAGCCCCAGCTTTTGAACTGTGCTCTTAAAACAAGCTGCATGGCCCCTCTCCATGTTGTCTTTGTCACTTCGTTCAGTGCTGCAGAGAAACCAAGGCCGATAGAGGTATTAATGTGTGTGTTTGTATATGCGTGTGTGTTGTTAGCGTCTGCGGAGCGGCTCTACAGGTGTGGCGGTGTTGATACAGGGTCAGGAGCTGATTGTGTCCTGGTTGGGAGACTCTCAAGCTGTACTAGTCAGAAAAGGAGAAGCTCTAATAGTCATGGACCCCCATAAACCAGAGAGAGAGGTAAAGATATCACACACACAGACACACAAATACACAAAGTATATTTATTTTAAAACATTAAAAATGGCTGCCCTTTCATTCTTTGAAAAAAGCAGTATACACCATACAGTACGCTGTGACCAAAATGAAGGGTGACCACAGGGGGGCGCACTTTTTACAGGGTACAAGTGGTTCTAACCATTCATGTAGTTCAACCTTAAACACTGATGGGGAAAAAAAGGTGCACATTTTTGTTGAATTTTCAGGCACATTATGATCCTCGTTTGAGGGTTGAACAGTGAATGATCTGATGGTAATGCCTGTTCCTTTTAACTCCCACTGTCCAGGACGAGAAACAGAGAATTGAGGACCTTGGAGGCTGTATCACTTTCATGGGTTGCTGGCGTGTTAATGGCACCTATGCTGTATCCAGAGCTATAGGTGAGTGTGATCTGAGAATTAGTGGACATAAAAACAGACTTACTGCCAGGTTGATCTTACTGCCATGTGTGAGGCGATTGACTGTCATTACCTATACTGCTGTGTGTAGCTGCAGATGCTAAGCATATTGTACATGCAGGTGACTTTGACCAGAAGCCCTACGTGTCTGGAGACGCCGACTGCTCAACAATCCAGCTGCTCGGAGATGAGGACTACGTGCTGCTTGCGTGTGATGGCTTCTTTGATGCAGTCAGACCTTCAATGGTTCCAGATCTGGTCCTGAACGCTCTCCAGCAGCCTGGTGACTCTGAAGAAGGAGGCAACACTCCACTCAAACAGTCGGAGGAGGCTGTTGGACTGAGAGTTGCTCAACATTTGGTAGCTCACGCTAAGGCAGCTGGTTCCAGTGATAACATCACAGTGATGGTGGTTTTCCTGCGTCCTCTGGAGCAGCTGCTGGCTCAAGAATCCATCATTCAAACAGCACAAGCTACTCAGGACTCCACTTCCCAAGATGCACCACAACAGTGAAGGAGAAAGTCTACTGCCCAGATACCACTTTGCCTAGCTACTGCCAGTATTTCTCAGCCTTTTTCTGTCCCCAGGTGCTGTCAGATGTCCTGCAGACTAACAAAGCTCATTTGATGCTAACACAACATGAGAACACAACAGAGTGTAGTCATGGTGTGCCACTGCTTTCAAGTGAAAAGAAGTTCATTTTAACCAGAGACTCCAGTCAGTGTTCAACAATGAAAACGACATGTTTCAGGTTTGAACTTTAATTAGTTTCAGAATATGCACTACCTGAGCATCATATCACTGTTATTTGTGTGTGTGTGTGTGTCTATTTAAACTGTACCCTGATGTCCTGGTTGTAACCTCAGTATTGTCTTGTGTGGTATCGACTGTTATCTGGGCTTTGTGTCTTTGTGGAGAGTATTTCCTATTGAAAGTTATTCAAAGGTTCAGAGAAACACATCTAACAGACGCCTCAACCTTTTAACCTTTGTTTCTCTTATATCCCATTTGACTCAAAGGGGAAAAAAACATGACTTTTATCTGAGACAGATGTGAAAGTGAAGTCTTGGTGCTTTATTCTTTTGGTAAAGCAAAGAAAGGCTGTGATCACGGGAAATTTCTACTCATCTCAATACCTATTTAAAGCAATGAGAACCAAAGTCAATTTAAACCACATAAATACTAATGTTTTTTATAGAGTTAATACATGTAGTAGTATTTTTGTTTTAAAATGAGAAAGTATTCAGTTCATTATCTGAAAAGATGCTTTGTTACAGCTTTTCATTGCTCCCATACTCTGTGCCAGAAATACAAACCTGCCTCCTCTTAAACACCCTGCTGTTATGACAACTCTGTTACCCTTTTTTTAAGTTCTGTATTTATATTTTTATCCACCACTTCTCATTTGTTCTCATACGTTCTCTTTATCAGTATTAAAAGCAGTTTTTAGATCATATTTACAGTGCCTTGGAAATCCTGGGTGCTAAGAAGTCTCTGTGCCTTTTACCAGTCAGGTTTCAGTGGGATGCAGCTAACATCTCTTACTGTGTGCTGTGCTGCAGTGGGTAGATTTAGTTTTCTGTGAGAGAAGTTGAATTCTCTTCAGCCTAAATCAGCCTTCAACAGCTAATATCAGTCTGTCTGTAATGCCAAGCAGGTTATTAATATTAAAAAGTATTTTCCAATGTGCTCCTTGCAGGACTTAATTGGGTTAAATAAGTAAATCTTGCAATTTGCCCTGAGTGTAGTGAAAAACTGTTGAAGTGTGAATGTCTTGCTTCATGCTGGGAAGATAGTAACATGGGGGGCACATAGAGGCATCAGTGTAATCAGTATTTCAGTTTTAAGAAGCATCAGTGCACCAAAACCTTCAGAGGTACCTGCAGAGGTATGGGAAAATCCATGTGGACCATGTTTGATTTACAGGGTCACAAACTCAGTATTACAGACTCCTGTGTGTTTCTTTTTTAATATCTTGAACATTTCTTCATCACGTCTTACTGTAATATTGCACTGTATATGAATACACACCCTGTTTCAATTGCAACTAAATGGTTTCATGCTTTGTATGATGTTTAGCATGAACAGCTGAATAAAAAGGAAATGTGGACAGAAAATGCTGAACATGTGTGGTAGTTGTTTACAGCAAGTGCACTGATCTAAACCTGTCTGTACAGTACAGTGGCCTTTTCATTGTTTTCTTCATTAATATAAACTAAAAAAAAAAAACATTTAAAATTTACTCTAGTATTCTAAATGTTTAGAAATGTCCTTCATGTAAAAAATGAAACCTTGACTTTAATAAATTTAATTAATTAAAGCCCAGGTTTACGGTTCCCCAAAAATAAATTATGTATTTCAGTTGACATAATATAATTTTGTGGAAGTTTACAACCAAATAACATTAAATTGATAAGAAATACATGTTCAGTCTAAAATTATTTTTGATCATGAATCATTTTGAAGAATATGCAACAGATGTGATTATCTGTGATCTTATTGTGAGCTCAGTATATCGACTGGTGATGATAAGAACAGGTTCAGTTTGTGTTGAGGTGAAACAAATCACAGACGACAAAAAGTCCCATCAAATGATATTTATTCTTAGTGTTTCACACATATATACAAATAACTGAATTC
>JAUMHL010000030.1:1956832-1976933 GCA_032362345.1 Sandelia bainsii
AAGTTCATATTAGTCTACAGAATGGAAGTCAGTGTGGAGGGGGAAGTGATTTTGTAATATTGTTTACATGAAGAAAAGAGATCCCAATGAGAATAAACTCTACTAAGATGTCCAAAATACTTACGATATAATAAAAAAGCACAATAAGCCACCAAGTAGAACTATTCTACATGCGTTTTGCATTATTACTTTTTCAAATTGAACATGCATAAAAAACAGCATATTATAAATTTAGAAATCACATTATCTCAAGTCATTGTGAATCAGTTGATAGTGACAACAGGTGCAATGGAGAGCCAAAGCAAGACCAGAAAGAGAATGGTTTTGTGGTTCCCGGTTGTGTGTGGTACCACTCCAAGTTGCCACCTCCAAAGACAATTCCAAAGTTCATTGTCTTTAATCCAAAAATCCAATGTCAAAACAGAATCATGTCAGAAAACCAGAAAACTCATGGTGTCAGAGAGGGTCAGAGGCAGAAATCAGGGTCATGTCCAAAAACAGGTTCAGACACGAGCTGGTCCAAGAGTAGAGTGCTGCTTCCTGATGGCAGACAATCTGTGGAGGGAGACTGACAGACCTGCTTTTAAAAGGAGGTGAACACGTGAAACTGGTTATACTGATTACTGGCTGATTGAGGTGAACAGAGTGAGGGGAGAGAGAGGGATGGAAGTTGACCTTCTATTGCACAGACCAGAGAGCAAAGCCAGAGACCGTGACAGTAAGAACTGCAAAACAGACTCCATGAGGGTGGCATCAGGGTCCAGGATCCTCTAACATGATCTGTGCTCAAATCCCAGTACCGTGCAGTTCGAATGGCATACGCCAGAGAACACTTGAATAGGCAGGTCTGCCACTGGCGCCCTGTTCTGATTACAGATGGGAGCAGGTTCACACCGTGCACATATGCTGCCTGTAAAATCATCGAGTGTGACCCGTTTGGTGGTGGGTCAGTGATGGTCTGAGTAGATATATCCTTGGAGGGCTGCACAGACCTCCATGTCATAGCCAACAGCACACTGACTGCTGTGAGGTACCTGGATGAACTCCTCAGACCGTATGCTGGAGCAATGAACCCTGGGTTCCTCCAGGTGCTGGACAATGCCTGACCTTTTGTGGCCAAAGTGTGTATGCCAGGGGTTTGCCAACAATGTCCTTGAGGCACACTGCTCTGCTTGTTTTCCAACCATCCCTGCACTTAGAGCTTCTTACTGGCTGAACTCACCTGATCCAGTTAATCAACAGTGAGTAGGGCAGGGATAGTTGGAAAACAAAGTCTTGAGGTCCAGGGCTGGCTACCCCTGGTGTAGGCAGCTCCAGCTTGACGAAGGCATTGATACCACTGACTGGCCCATCCAACTGAGCACCTATGTATATTAAGTAATGGTGCATTCAGTGCCACCAAGTACCACCGCGTACTGTCCAGGGACTCACTAATCCCTTTTTCACCAAGCCACTTCCAGGGTTGGTTAGCCAGTGCTTAATTTTGAAACAGTTCGTCACATTTCAAACTCCTGGCCAGGAAAACTGGTTCCAGGCTGGCACCAACTCTTTGCTGGTCTAGAACTATAAGAACTGATTGCCTCACTGCCAGGGGCTGGAATATTGTGACCCATGAGATCAACTAAAACTTTGTAGTGGTTGATTTGAAAAGCCAGTTCGATTGAAAAGCCGACCTCTTTTGTGGCGATTAAAACGCTGGCGTGTTATACAGAGATCGTCTCAAACGTACTTTTAAGGCCACCGTCATTTGCTATCGCCAGCAATTTACCCTCTTGCCGCACAGACATGCTCAATGCACCAGGCATGTTTACAAACGGAGCGCAGACGGCAGAGATTCCGGTTTTTAAAAATAAATGACTGTGATTGTTTCAAAATAAAAGACTGTGTCGTGTGAAAACGGAAATAAAATAATTATTTTCTTTCTCTGTGGCCCGGTACCAAATGACCCACAGGGTACTGGGTCGCGGCCCGGTGGTTGGGGACCTCTGCTCTAGCCCATGGAAATTCAAAGCTCTTCTTAGAAAGTTCCCAAGCTGACTTTGAACCAGCACTAGCACCATGCTTGTCAAAAAGGGGTATCACGTGCCCTGATCCAGGTCTGGGAGTAGATCTACCAGGACACCATACACTTCCTCTTCAGGAGCATGTCCAGATGTTGTCAGCTGTGTATACAGACATGTGGGGGCCAGACACACTTCTGAGTCACACAGTTTTTGCACTTTGATTTTCAGTATGATTTTAAAGACAACCTCCCTCCATGAGTTGATGATTTTAATTTTTTAGCTGTGTAGTTACATAACGTACACAGAGAGAGATGCTTTAAATGTTTGTGACCTTTGCATAAATATGATTTAAAACTAAAAAACGAGAACCCAATAAAAATAATTAGACAAAAATATACTTGTTCAGTTTTTTTATTATGGAAAATTATCCAATCATCCTCACCAGGATGTAAAGGGTTACAGAAGAGTTTCTAAAGAGTTTGAACTCCACCAGTTGACTGTAAGGCAGATCTTTTCTAGGGTGGGATGTCAGAGAATTGAACTGGTTCATTTTTTTGGGACGGTGAGCTTAAGTTCATTATCCAAAATTGTGTATGAATTGTGAACTGAACTTGGAGCCAGCTCAGCTTGTGAAGCGTGAACAACAACAGCATTGTGATTGTTGAAATCAACAAAGATCACACCGAGAGCAAGGTGTGTAATAGTCCAGGAGGTCACACAGGGAAACATGCAGGAAATTAAGGCTTATGTTACAGTGGATAATATCAATGTTCACAAGGCCATCATCAGGAGGAAATTACCAGTACAACAGTGACATTCATGGCAGAGTGGTAGGAGGGAATGTAGTGTGTACGGTCATATTGCAGATATTGGTGTATGTGGCTTCCAAACAAGTGAAGTGAATTTAAAAGAAAAAACTGCATGTATCTTATTCAACTCAATCCCTCAATTAAACATTTGCTCTGCTTGCCCATTTCAAAGAAAATAAATCCTACTGGACCTGAGTAAATGAAAGTAGGTTTTTCATTTTCACACTTGTCACCTGGCTCTTTCCTCTTCTGTGCTTTAAGAGAAATTCCCAGACTTGCTCAACCTCGCATCGTAAACACTGCACGGACACGTGTGGACTGTGTGACAGACAAGAAAATGACCTGTGCTTTGTGGTGCTAAGATGTAAAAGATATGACAGTGAGCGCTAAATTAGCTGCTCTCACATGGGACAGTTTGTGTGGTCTGAACATGCAGTGTCAGCACAGAGCTGTGGGGGAAGACACACAGCAGCAGCTTGTTACTCCAACATTCTGTGAAGATGCATTTAATTGCTCATCAACTTACACATTTCACATATGCAACAGTCTTCATTTATATTGCTATAATAATATGGGTGCAGCATATAAGACCACTTCCTTTCGTAGGAAACCTGGACCTTTAAAAAATAAAAAGTGCATCTGATTACGTGATGTCTCCTTAGTCAGGACTCACAAATTACAGACCAAACTTTAAAGACAGTAAATAAGACTTTAATCTAATCAGCATCTTTGTGATGAAGTAGTTCCTGAGTAAAAGACCTCTTTGGTGACTTGCAGAGTAACATTAGAGTGTAATATATAGTAATACTGCTGGAGACTTGTTGTGTCAGTGTGTTTGAATATTTTCATCACAGTTTACAGGATTTCCAAAGAAAAGGGAACCTGAAATTGAAACTGCCAAGGGAAATAAATGTCCATCCTCAACTTTCACAAACTATAATGAGTTTGGAGATCTTTAAACGTGCTGTGCTGTGCAGGATTTAGAACAGTGGGAAAATATTTCTGAACAGCTTTGTTAACAGTTGTTCAGTGTCGCAGGGGCGCTGCACACAAATTCCTTTTTCATTTGGTGACGCAATAACAGGGGGAATGCCACTCGGGGCATGAGAGAGTGTTCTTGTTTTTGTCTGTTTGTCCCACGTCATGTGTGCCATTAATCCAGCAGTGTCGGCTGGGCTGTACAGCTCTGCTGCCTGTCAATGCTGTGTGTGATTTAGAGCAATAGACACAGAATGATGGACTGTATCTAACAACTGACATATTGTATGTGTTACACATTGTGTTAAAATTCAGAACAAAATAGCACCAGTCCTCTAACCTTACAGCTATTTCAATCATCTGTATGTTTGACTTGATGTTTTGTTCAAGTTTTGGTCCTGTTTTTTTCTACTCCTTCTGCTTCTGCACACAAACGTGCGCTTACACACATAGTATTCACCTACAGCTCTGCTCTCTCTCACACACAGACACAGACACACACATTGTGTTCTGGCTCTCCTCTTCCATGTTTTGTTATGGCTCGGGCTCTGCCTGCCTTTGTACCTTGGTCAGGTAAAATCCAATGCTTGTTTTGCCATGTGATGATGTAGCCTCTCAGCCTTTATTTGTCCTTTCCCTGCCTCAGTTACTGCCTGTTTTCTTGCCTCTGTCTTGGAGTGATTTTCAACTTGTGTTTTGCTGCTCTCTGTTTTGGCATTCACGTTCAGTTTTTCTCATTAAATTGCCTTCCTATCACCCTCCTTGTCCATTCTGTAATACCTTGACTGAACCATGATAGAACAATGTGTAAAGGTTTTAAGGTTTTAAAGCTGCACTAACTAATATTTTATGGGACACGATGCATTGTCTCTCCTAGCTGTTCTAGTTCATTTTATGTTTCTGGTTACAAACAGACCTCTGTATGTATCCCAGGCCCAAGCATGGATATTTTAACATATGGAAGGCAGAGGAAAGTTTAATATCTAAGTGGTGGTATTAGAAAATGACAGAAAGTGGTACAGATCCTTTAGTTAAATGTGCAATTAGGTGAAATGGACGGGAATGGAGATGGTTGAAATCTGCAGCCTTGAAGCTTGATGTCACCAAATATCTTATATACAGCATCTTTAAGTAAAAGTATTAAACCCACATTGTGAAAACACTCCATTGCAAGTAAAAAATCAATAAAACATTCACGTATTCAATCAAGAAAAATTAACCCACTGACTGTCAGAATATTATATATATTATATATATACATACCGTATATGCTGCAAGTAAGTCATTATTTTTTATTAAGGATTAATTTGCTGATTATTTTGTTCAGTTTGCAGGGAAATCTGTAAAGTGAATCCACAGTGACTCACACTTCTCCTTTGAGTAGTTGTTTTCTTTTAGTTTCCCCTGCCTTCATACTAAAATCTTCATTAGTAGTAGTAGCAGCAGTATCTAGTAAGTAAAGGTCTCAGATAACCAGGGTATTACTCATTTTTTATGGTGAACAGGTATAAAGTGACATGAAGGAAAGAACCTAAGTGCTTCAAATGTGTAGCTGAGTGTGGTGGGTTTCTCTTGGCAAAAATCCAAACCTGATTTGTCTCAGTCCAGCCTGGTGCAGTTGCACCGCCTGAGACAAAGACACACACATTCACATGGTCTTTCACTGTGGAAATGTTAACTACAAGTCAGACTTGGGAGATGAAGGAATGACCACTTTATTCAGAGAGCTTCCATTCTTTCACAGCAGAGCAGTTTTTCTCTGATGTACAATCACGATGCAGCACGACCCACACCGATGGTCTCTGATTCTCTACATTTCTCTGTGATCACTACTTTTGTTTTTGTCAGACAACATAAAACACACGTTCATCAGCAGCATGACAGTTTAGATCTATTTGAGATAACCATGACCTGGATGACTGAGAATCTTCACAGATATTTAAATCCTCCACTTTTATTTTCTTTGTTCTACCTGCCTGTTCACAGTCGCTCCAGTAGGTGGTGGTAATGCGCTTACACGTTTGTTCGCCAACCACCATTACACGCAAAGAAGACATTCTGAAAGCCGAAGAAGAGCGTGTTTGTGTTGTGCTTCCTGAGTCTTCGTTAGACAGCAGAGAATATGGATGTGAACCAAACGTCATATTGTACCGTTTTAGATAAAAAGAGCCAGTCAAAATTCCTTTGCTATACACTTAGTAAAAACGGAGCATTTTGTATTTGGTGAGTGGAAAGCTGTGATAAAATTACACTTGAAATTCAGCTCAACGCTTACCCATTCTCCATCCGAGAGTTTTTATAGTCGCGCTTTTGAGGAAAATGATTTTTGTGTTAAGAAATTATTTGCTGCCTCTCAATACGACAGCTTACCGATATTCCACAACAGCGTAAAAGGACACACGATGTAGAAATGTATAAGATGTAGTATTCGCCAATAGTGGTTCACCACAACGACGACTGACAGTGGAGATATAAAAGTGGGAGTTAATCTCCAAATTAGTTTGTGTGTGTGTAGAGTGTAAACCGATTTGAAGAGTGTGTCCCTAAAATTAAGAATTCAGTCTTAAATTACTCTCCAAGGTAACGTGCGTGTGCTTGTAAGGAAGAAAACGTAATATTAAGTAATATTTAAATGCAATTTGGTTCAGGGGTGCACAGTTAAGCACTAGAGAGTAACTGATAAAACAGATGATCCTTTACAAGCTTTGACCTGGTCAGGAAGGTGTTTATTCATCTTTCAAGTCATTTTTAAGACCATGTAATGAAATGTGCGTAATGTGTGTGTGTTTGTTTGTCCACGCCTTGTACGGATGTGACTATTCTGATCATTATGTTTCTGTTTATCTGCTGTAGTTTGACAGATGCTGCTGATGTTTGGAGCACAGGGTACACTGGGGACACATTGAACCAGTCTGTAAGCCCCACCCCCCACCCATGATTTTCACTCATGCATCGCCACAAGTACTGACTTTTACCATTGGCATTTGTTGTAACCATACCTGTTTGTTTTGTGACAGAGGTTTTCCTTGACATCTACAGAGGATTATATTCCAAAGCTTAGGTAAGATCATTGTTTGTCCTCCTTTAAAACCACTTAGTAACATGTGACATGAATTGTGAAGAAGGCACCATTTAGTTAAGGTACAAAGAAAGCAGCAGAACGTTGTTTAGATCAGTAAATGTGACTGTGAAACCATCTTAAGGTAAGTTAGACTGACTGTTCCTCTGTCTTCCCATCAGGTCAGCCTGTTGTAGTGGGGATGTGTCTGTTGCGGTGCACGACTCCAAGGCAGAGCTCCATGTGGGCTCCGATCCAGGTATCCTGAGTGTTACCCTAACCAGACTGGAAGGCCCAGAGGCCACAGAGGAACTGAAGGAGCTGCTGTTCAGGATGGCTGACAGTCTCACTCACCTCGACAGTAAATGTTCTTTGCTCTTGTGATTCGTAGCAGTTTCACATAGAGTGCAGGGTTATGCAAAGTGTTGGAACTCACTTTGGAATGACTGCTGACTGTGTTTTGTCAGTCTCAGCAGGTAGATCCCCCTCAGTCAGTCCTGCAAAAATTCACCAATGGTGTCCTGCAGGTAGGTTTTTCAATCTGTATACATAGAGGTTGGGTTCATGCCTGTAGAACAAAGGCTGTGTTGTCAGTATTATGTGTGGACATTTGGATGTTTTATTCCATAGCGGAAGGGTATCCTGTGAAACAACTGGAATAGTATTTTCAAGCTCATCTAGATTCATCTAGATAAACGGTGGTGTTAGTGTTTTCTGATTGTGTACAATGCTTGCAGATTAATTTATATTAACAAACTAACACTTACGTAGCGTAGTGCTAAAACTTAATACACACCAGAATCCAGAATTGTCATGGTGTAAATGTGATGTTGCTGTTGGCAGTTTGGCTCTCCAGCTCAAAGAGACTGTATTGTTGTTTCCAGGGTTTGAGCCTCGGCAGCAGCAGAACTGTGCTCCATCAGTGGCTGTGAAGAGACGACTCCCAGGAGCTTCGCTCATCAACCCAGGAACTAAAAAGTACAGTGCATCTCATTAACCTCTAACAGTACACACATTATTGTGCACATGTGAATGTAAACCAAGTTCTTGTTTTGCAGAAAGCTGCAAGCGACTGGCGTGGCCTTTGACGATGTGGATGAAGACTGACCCTGTAGACAACAAAAACACTTTTTGCCTTCCATGTTTTCACCTCACTGCTGCTCACCCTACGGAGAATGTTTTTTAATCCATTAACACAACATTATAATCACAACACACAACATCACATCTTGTGTGACAAAATGACTACGACGTGTGATATCAATCACAATGAGAACTTGAACGAGGATTTTAATGGTATTTTAATATCTGTCAATGCAAGTGTCTGATGCTAAGGCCTCTCTCTTGAATAATGCTATTTTTTAAAGGTTGAATTTAAATGTGGAAATGAAATAAAGAGGTGTGCATGTAAAAGAAATGGCGTACTAAATTGTTAAATTAGTACAGTTTTTAGTTTTACTGTTCATATTTAATACATGTTTGAAACACAAAAAATTTTACAAAATCAACAAGATATAAATTAAGGTGTTTAAAATATAAATAATTTTTTTTTAAATAATCAAATTAATAAGATCAGATCATTTGTATTGTTATTATTATTTGGAAAAAAAAGCCTAAATCAGGACATGAAAATATGGCTATATTTACAATTGTTTGTTAAATGTCTTTTCAAAAGGCATTTGTTATAATCTCCACTAGAGGGAACTACGCAACTCCCTGTAGGGACGCCAGCGGAAGTGACGTACATCGCGCATGGGGACCCTAACCACAGACGTGAGATCTGTACAGTGTTGCCAGACGTACGATAATTATCGTATTTGTACGATAATTTTACCCTCCGTACGATGTACGATCAATAATTCCAAAAATAATAATAATAATTTGACCATTTTATGGCTACGTTATTTCATTATCACGACAAGGTACAGATCTTTTTTTTTCATCCTGCACAGACACACTTAGCTTGTTTATGCGCAATCGCGTCCCTTAACAGGCAATCAACGCACGATGTAACACGTGGTGACGCACGACGTAAACAATGCTGAGTGGTTTGAGCGCGGAGGGATACATCCTGCACTCCACACAGGTAGAGGCACTGTTCTGGCCAGACATGGTTTTTACAACCGTTCTGTAGGTAGTATAATTGCATTATAGACTATAATATGCACAGTCTATGAAACTGTGTGATTGAAGCTGATTGTCTGAGCCACGCCAGAATGTAAATTGTGTGTGTACGATAATTTTCCTCAAAATACGACAATTTTAAGCTGCTGGTACGATACTTCAACACTTAATATCTGGCAACACTGGATCTGTAGGTGGCCCCTCACAGGCAAAGTATTTTCACTCCGGTAACTAGGCGCCATCTTTGATTGACGTATCCAGTTGTGCTTATAACGTCCAGTCGGAGCTGGCTCACATGTGAGTTTTGTTAGGTGGACATTCAGTAATAAACTAAAGTTTATGTGACTTTGGACATTTCTGTCAGCCAATGAAAATTTGTTTACTGCGCAGACTGGTGAAACTAGTAACTAAGCATCAATTATAGCTGCTTAGCAAGCTAGCAAACATATATAAGCTAGCTAGCTCGGTTAGCCTAATGAAGGTTAGCCCGAGAATGCTTACAAAGGATTAAAGTTGCTCATATTCCTAACTTGTCCTTGGTTTTACGTTTAAAACGTAAAATTGTACTTTTTAGCTGCGGCACCAGCACAGCAACGTTATGCAGAGCAGTTGGCCATGGCTTGGAAGTCGAGGACCCGCAGTCTACAGGTGTTTGACACGGAGCTGAGTGCTGACACGGTGGAGTGGTGTCCTGTTTCATCGAGCCATGACATCCTGGCCTGTGGGACATACCAGC
This sequence comes from Sandelia bainsii, assembly GCA_032362345.1. Classification (NCBI taxonomy): domain Eukaryota; kingdom Metazoa; phylum Chordata; class Actinopteri; order Anabantiformes; family Anabantidae; genus Sandelia; species Sandelia bainsii. Next base: position 1,966,541 of record JAUMHL010000030.1, read on the forward strand.
TACAGAAAGGGGTGAGAGTACAAACTGTCCCCCTACATCCGTGACCTGTGATGTGGACAGAATGTCTCCTTCTGTGCTGCTGACAAAAACAAACATTATTTCTTGAATGAGTGGTCAGTTCCAGCTCATCTCGCTGGACAAATTCAAATGTGTTGGAGTACAGAGCCAGTACAATAACACATGTACAAACTCTTAATGCTTACTGTTTAACTTATCAAGCTACACTGTTAAAACATGTTATCATATTAGCCCTGAATGCTGAGTTGATGGTGGACAACTATGGAAATAAGTTCTGAATATTTCAGTTTTTTGTTCTAAATTGCAAACCAGACATTACTCTGTGTCACTTTTTGTGTTTACTGTGTTAAGTCTGCTTTGTCAGATCGTGATTATTATAAAAGAGATACTGTGCATGGGGTTACAGCCACTAGTGTTCCTGCTGATGTTGACTCATAATAGTCGCTTTTACTTTCTTCCTCTAGGTAGGAGAAGAAGATCCCACCACTAGCCGGACTGGTCGCTTGTATCTTTTTGAATTCCGGGATGAGGGATCGATGAGTCCTCCTCTGACTGAACTGCAACGCATGGACACAGAGGCCATTTTAGATTTGAAATGGTAAGATGTCAGGTTTGTCCACTTTGCCTGTTGTTATCAGTGCTTTCCTCTAACTGTTTGTGTGTGTGTGTGTGTGTGTGTGTGTGCGCGTGCACATTCTCAGGTGCCACGTGCCGCTTTCAGGGAAGGCAGTGCTGGGAATGGCAGCTGCCACAGGAGAGCTGCAGCTGTACACGCTGTCAGACAGTCAGGTGAGATATCTGACGTCAGAAGAAACACAGCCATGAATGATTTTCCTTTTTTTAAATGCTTAGCTAATGCTTGTCTACAGTGTTAGCATGTGAGGTTTTTGACAGGACACATGGTCACTAAGTATACTGTATGTAGACCAATCAACTATAACACTGAAACCACCTTACATTGTGTAGGTCCCCCTTGTTGCCAGCAGTATACTGTATCTTTTAAGTCCTGTTAAATCAGCTAGTTTCCCAGTTATGGTAGCTACTGACCACTGCATACTGCAACACCCTGCAAGACCTGCTGTTTTGAAGATGCTTGTCATCTAGCTGTCACAACTTGGCTCTTGTCAAAGTTGCTCAGATTCTTATGCTTGCTCATTTATCCTGATTTAAGCAACATCTTGAACAGGAACACAATGAAAACAATAAAAATATAGTTTAATAGTAGATTTCTAAACAGACCTTGAGTTAATGTAAGTAAATATGAGATACAACTCTTAAAGTGCAGGATGAGTGTGTCAGACTGTTGTGGGTCACTGCTCTCATGGATGCGTGTCCAGTAGGAAGGCAGCCGCAGCCTGCACACTCTGAGCAGCTTGGAGGTGGGAGCAGAGCGGCTGGCTCTGTCAATAGATTGGTCCACAGGAAGAATGGACAGGTAAGAGACTCAGTGTGGTCCAGAGCCAGAACAGCAGCTGCTGTAATTTACAATGTAACAGATTGTACCGAATTTAGTACAAAAGTCACTGTGGTCATGTTTGGCGTCTTCTGTCTGTGTCAGCAGTAGTGACGTACGGGTGGTATGCAGCGACTCTGCAGGCTGCGTCAGTGTGCTGTCGCTGGCTGAAGGTACTCTGACAGCTCTGTCACAGTGGAAAGCTCATGACTTTGAGGCCTGGATCTCCGCGTTCTCATACTGGGATGTACAGCTGGTTTACTCTGGTAAGAACCTGCTTGGTGTCAGTGAGTTTTTCTACTTTACTGTGAAGCAGTTACAATTACTTTAAGCGTGCTCTACCAAAGGTAACTGCAACTTTATAAATTGTCTGTGTGTTACAACACCAGGTGGCGATGACTGCAAATTGAAAGGCTGGGATCTCAGAGTCAGCCCGTCCTGTCCTACCTTTACCAGTGAAAAGTCAGTACTGATGTTAGCGTCATTAGCATTCATTTGGACTGTGAATTAAAGCCATGTATGGTGACACTTTCTGACGTGTTCTCTTGAAGGCACTCAATGGGTGTGTGCAGCATTCACAGCAGCCCGCATCGGGAACACATTGTGGCTACAGGCAGGTAAATATCCCAGTGAACTACAGCGTGTGCGGTAACTTTCTAAACGGTAAGCTGTCTCACTCTATCACTTCTGTGACTGACTGTGAGTCTTCTTGACTTCTCTTTCGGCAGCTACGACGAGCAGGTTTTGCTGTGGGATGGCAGGAATATGCGGGAGCCTCTCAGCGAGAGCGCCATGGGCGGTGGAGTGTGGAGGCTCAAGTGGCATCCGACCCATCAGCACCTGCTCCTGGCAGCCTGCATGCACAATGACTTCCATATCCTTAACTGCCGGCAGGCCCTTGGTTAGTATGGAGGAGAGATGAACAAGGAAACACTCACTCAGGATACTTATTATGAACTTTGAAGGTCATAGAATAGACGGGTTGTGTCTTTGATGCAAAGTCAGAAATGGTCTTTATAGTTGGAGTCTTAGCTATCATGCCTCCACAATTTTGTCTCCTTCAAAAAAACAGGACATGATGATTCAACACAGTGCAGTTGTTTAGGTCAGTGTTTCCCAACTTCTTTGACTTGAACTCTTTAAAAAGGGGTATGACACAGCTAGTATTTCATCGGTATTGTACGCCATCTAATGTCGCACCTTTCTTCACTGTTGTCTGTTGTATTCTGTCTGAGGTGAAATTGAGTCTGCCAAAATACACACGTCACAGCGCCAGTGCTGACAGCATCTAACTTTGATGTTTAGGGTAATTGCTTTGTGTAATATGAGGTGGACTTCCATCTTGCTGTTTGTATATGCATTTTCAATTAGTGAATAAAAAGTGGAAATGCTTGTGACCTAAAGACAAATGACTTCCATCATGTTGGTTACATTCACTATTTGTGATTTGACAGGTGCTCTTTTAATGACATCTTCTTAATGTGTCTTCTTCTGTAGTAGTTCAAAACACAGCCGCCACCTAGATGTACCCATTCCTAATATTTCTATATACAGTAGTTAGGTGAACTGTAGTAGTCTCATGAGAATAGTCTATTGCTCCAACCCATAAAAAGATTGTGTGAATTAAATGACTCTGATGAGAAGAGAATATGTTTCCCTGTAACCGTGTTGTTTTCCTGTCATGGTCGTCTAGAGGGCGGTGGAGGAGCCTGTCCTGTTGCAGCCTCATACATTCTACATAACTCCCTTGCATACGGAGCCGACTGGTCCCGACTGTCCCTGGAGAACCCTGCTCCCTGCTCCCCTGCTGCTGCACAACCAAATGAAAGCCTGACAAAGAGCGGAGGACACTTGAGGATTCAGTATGAATCTCCCACTGCCAGCTTCGACACTTCCCTGGAGGATGATGCCGGAGGATACATCCCAGAGAGCATCGCAGTTTGCTCCACCCCACATGCTGCAGCCCCTGCTGTCGAACCTGAAGGTGAAGCCCCATCATTGTCCTGTCTGCTGGCGAGCTGCTCCTTCTACGACCACATGCTTCACGTGTGGCGCTGGGACTGGACTCCAGATGAGTCTCAACAGGAATCGCAGCAGTGTGGTTGACCACCCTGGTCACTGAACACTGAGATGACACTATAGAAACATCCATCAAATTATAAAACATACCCAAGTAAAGCAGAATCTACAGCACAGCTATGACATGGGTTTGATACCATTCACTGTCTTCATGACAAAGACACGTAAATATCCTCGCAGAGAATATGCAATTACCAAAACCATATATTTTCATAAAGACAGTGATTTTTATAAACTTGTATTTAAACAAATTGTATATAATCCTTACATTGTACGTTGTGTCACAACTCTCTGTATTACAGCTTTTTGAGATGACACAAATTAAAACACACAAATGAATTACCAATACAGCATGTGTGAATGCATCTGATGAATCCCCTCAGGATTTATTTCTGACAAGGACTACAGTATGTCAGCCTCAGCACTGTTTCCCAGGCATCAGAGGTGGAGACATTTACCATATATTCCATGGTTTTGGACACTTCATCACAGTATGTGTACACTTTCAACATTTGTTACACTTTCTGACCAATAAAGTCATGTTGGCAACTTCTGGGTTTACTGTGAATGTGTTGGACACAGGTGTAAAGTCTGAGCAGAACAATAATGTGTAAACGTAAGTTGCAGGAAATTCTCAGCATGAACGTGTTGAATGACTCAGTACAGACGTCTTATATGTTGGGAGTTTTATCATTTAATCCAAGCTAACATTTAATCATTTTTGCGACAAACATAAGATAACCTGTTGTTTTTAGTGGACAATAATGAATGTGCAGTTTGTACATATGATGAAAGGAACTGAAAGCTCAAACACATGTAGGAAATCATTTTTCTAAACATAAAAATATAGTCTATGTGATGAATCTCCTAGAAGTGTTACATCAGTTGGTCTGCAGCTCTCAGTCAATTACTCAGCAGTCTGTACCTTGTAGATACACAACTGTGTGAGTGCATCTTTAACGAAAGTAGTTCTTGGGATACAGTTTGAAGAGCTTCCCCTCCTGTGTGGACTCAAATCCGTATTTCTCCAGCTGATCTTTGCTGAAAGTGCCCTCTTTAAAGTCATGCTTGATCTGAGGGGCCACCACCTCATTAAACAGACTTTGTGCTGTGACTGGAGGCTCTGATCCTCTGGGAGAGCGATATGAGACGTAGGGTTTAAGTTTGAATCCCTCCAAGTTGGGCACTACAAACTCGGGAATCATGGCCCTTATGGTGAGAAACTTTCTGCTGGACAGCCTTAGTCCAGTGGGCCTTGCACCCCGACCTTTGTTATGAGTCCTTGATCCACGCTTGCTGGTGAACTCAGCCATTCTGTCCGCTCCTCTCACCAGACCCCTCATCAGCGTGGATAACACTCCCATTATTCCTCCTTCTGTGACAGTGAAAACCTGCGGAGAACAAATAAACGATTGTTTTACACTTGTTGTCGAAAGAAGAGAGCGACATGTAGGACACCGCCTGAGAAGTGCCAGACTTTGAACGTCTGCAGTAACGTTTTCCTGTGTCAAAAGAAAATTTCTAGCCTGAAAATACATGAAGTCTAGGAAGCGTGGGATAAAGTGACTGTGTAGAAACTAAGCTAACACCGCCATCTAGTATTAAACTGTCTGCTGTTGGTAACGTGGCCTGTTATTATACACTGTTCCACGTGCAGTGGACATTGATAAAAGTAAAACGCATAACATTTGTTAGAAAACTGCTGTTTCCTACTGTAACATACACGGTTCTCGTTAACTAGCTAGCTAGCGATAATTTCTGAGCCAGCTAACTGTCTACTGGTAAGCTAATTACGCATTTACATTTACATAGCAGATACCATTTAGACGTTAGCAAGTGCCCATGGCTTTATTAATTGTTAAAAATTTGCTACCTCTCACCTTGAGCACACTGACGAGCCAATGTAAGTAATGTTCCTGACCGTCTAATGAAATATTCAGTGATTGGCCGAAACGAACCGTCATCCACCAATTAAAATCTAAGATACTACTGGTGAACCGTGATTGGGTTGCGTCAAGTAGACTACTCTTAACTAGGTAGGACACCGACAATTAGCCTTCAGAATAAGGCTGATCAATATTTCACCGTTTCCTGTTCATATTCAGCTGGACTAAGGAAAAACTATGTAACATTACACAGTGAAATCTTTTGAACTTCAACATACACCACTTTTAAATACACTCCATGCCCATTGAAGGTCCCCGTACATTTTCGTTATTTTTTCGTTTTATTTTGACACTTTGACAGGATGTTCAGACTGTTTTCACCTTACAGTCTTCACACTATTCAGAGACATGTAAGACAAACTCCAAAAAACTTCTGACACAAGAAAGGTACGTGGGAAAATGTGCGGGTCGGTTTAGTCGAAAAGGAGAAGGTAATTGTCTGCTTGTTCGTTTGGACTTGTTATGAATTATGTCGATACGAATTAGTGCGTTGAGTTTTTCGCTCGTATTTATTGTCCGACTGTTGTGTAGCGGACTAAAAAACACAGAGTCCGTGAGATTGAGCTGTAATGATGTGACACTTTGTTCAGTTTTGACGTTAAATACGGTTTCTCTACGTGCTGCGAGCTACTGTTAAGTATCAAACTACGTGTGAGTTATTTTTTGCTTCATTTGCACCACACTTAATTGGAAATTGGTCTAAAAAAGAGCCCCTCGCCCTCTGTTGTCCCCCCGCAGCGCCAGAAATAATGTTGTTAGTAATTCAACCTGGTTGTATTTTGCTGTAGCGTTTTGTATGGCGGTGTCGTGTGTGTCGTCCATTGCAGTAACTTACAGCAGTGTAGTGAATGAGTAGTGAGTCTGGTTACAAACTGACACTTGTGACCTCGTTTTCTTAAGGTGGCCTTTAGCCCACATTCATATTTCACAAAGCTCCTGTGAGCTGTTTGTCAGCTGGATAAATCAAGAAACTCATGTTGGAAACGCTTCATCAAAATGCACCATCATGTTAATAAGTAATGATACAGGTGATAAATACACAGTTTTCTCATCTGTCTCAGTTGTTGAGCTTTTTTAAAGGTACTATCCACAGCTTAAGGATTGATTATATTTTCATTTCAGGCCTGGGGGGTTGCCTTTTTTAGTGCTGGCATGGAAGACAACGATGAAGAGGAGAGCTGCAGTACGGTATGTGATTCCTGGTGGAAGTACACAAACTCAATACTCAAGTAAATGTAATTGGAGCTACATGTTTATAAAAATTACCCCACTACTAGTACCAATCTAGAAGTACATACACTTGATTTTACTTTAAGTACAAAAGGACATAGTCCACTAGAAAAACAAGGCTAAGCTATTTTAAACAGTGCTGACTTTCATGTGGTTGATAACATGAATGAACAACTCTAGTCCAGATTTGTTCCACATGTGCCTCATGTTTCTGTAGAAATCTAACAAATGTTGGAGGCTACACACCCGATTTAAACACACGTTTGTGCTGTAAACTACAAACAAACTTTTAAAGGAGAAAGCTACACTGTCTGAAAATACAGTTCCTCGTCGTTGTCTTTAGTTAAGTGTTTAGTTACACAGTTATAACAGCACAAAGCTTGTCAGTTGTGTGTTTCCCTGTCAAATACATAATAAATGCATTACACATGTTATTCACTGCTTAGCGTTTTTCAATAAACTGTTAATCCTGTATTGGTTAAAAATTGTCATTTTGTTTTCCTGAAATTTCTCAAGAAGTTTTCTTCTCTACTGCCAGCTCAGCACTGCTGTCCTGATCCTTGTTCTGCTCTGGCTGCTCTTACACAAATTATCTCACGTCCAGCTGATTTCATTCCAGTTGTTTCTGTGCTTGATGTTCCAGTGATCAATACATTATTATCGCATTCCTTTGATCAACAGACAACACAGGGGTACCTGGAGAGTGACTGAAAGTATATAAATAAGCATTTTTTTCTAAATGAGCAGCCTCAGTTCATTGCAGCATTGTGATCTTAAAAAGAAGGAGAGAGTCATCATGTTCAGACATTATTTGAAGTTGCACACGGCAGGAGATTGTCAAGACGTGTTCTCACCTACTGTAAATACTCTGCATACACATAAAAAGTCCACTGCAGAAATCACCATGTTTTGTTTACAGCACATCGAGGCATTTCCAGTCGTGTTATAGGAATGTCGTCAACACGTCCACTCACTTGCAGTGGGTCCTGCAGACATTTACCTGCTGTATTCACACATGGGCACAGTTGGACATAACATGGACTTTGTACTAGGGAGCTGGTGGAGGGAAGTCAGTGTAATAATCAGGCCAACTGACTAGGACTAGGTGTACTCAGGGTTTCAGTGCAGGTCTGCAAATGGCTTCATTTGCAAAAAAATGGCAAAGACCCAAAGGGGTTCATTACTGTGGAGAGGGGCACCTTTGATTAATTTGGGGAAAGGGCAGGGGCTTGAGCCCCCAGAGCCCTCGTTTGCCAGCTGACAGCGTGCCACACTAACCTGAACCTGACCTTACAGATCCTGAATGCTGGAGAGAGAACTCTGTATTATAATAAATATCAAAGCAATGGTTCCACACATTCTAAAATGTATTATAAATCCATCACAGAGCCTGGTTCTACTCAGCGATGAGCTCAAGGCCAGGATGCTGAAGTTTGTGGAGGAAAGGACAGAAGTCAATACGGTAACCACATTCTCCAAGTTTGAATGACTTTGTTAATGTAACTGTTCATGTTCTTGTCATTTAGCAGTACAGAAGTGAGGAGGATAAATCAGAGGCTACTGATAATCTCTACGTGTCACCTTTTTTAATTAAAGAACTGTTTTGAATGTAGATAATAAAAATGTTTTGTTTGTCTTTCAGTGGACGGCTGTGCTGATTGGAGCTGTGACAGCTGTTTGTGTAGTTGGAGTCATCCTGTTGCTTCTCTACAGAAGATACAAACAGTCAAGTCAGTACATACTGTTCTGAGCACACATTTAAAAGTGATCACTGTGCAAACAAGCATGTGCAAATGCACACAGATATACATTTATCAGTGTTTCAAAAGACGTTGTAGTTGTTGATAATAATATAATGTGTGTAATAAAAAGAAAAGAAATGAAGTGGTGAGTGCATAGATTTAGTTATTCTCAGGGTTTTGAACCCCTGAAAGTGGTGGGTGATTTAATCAGAGCAGACTGACAGTACATGCATGGAGAAAACAGACTGATAATGAGACAGTGAAGTGGTCTTACAGAGAATGTGTGGTGTTTTTCAGAAGAGGAGGCTGGTGTTCCTCATTATCGCTTCAGGAAGAGAGACAAGGTGATGTTTTATGGCCGGAAGATCATGAGGAAGGTCAGTGTGCTTTCATTAACTTTCACAATCAGTGTTCACCACTTCTGCAGACATGAAAGACATTTTACATGTAGAAAGTAGATAAATATTGAGGGAAACGTCCACTTGGCCTCAAGGATGAGTTGAGTAGATTTTGGTGGTCAAAGGTCATGGTCACTGTGGCCTCACGTCTGTCCCATCCTTGTGAATAAAATATCTCAGGACTGCTTAGAAGGAAACCATTGACTGGTTCTCAGAGATTAACAACTGCAGTGGTAATTCTAGTTTCTACTTGGAGCTAGAAACTTTAAAAGAAATGTGTTTTACAGTAATGGTCATTCCTGTGAAATGTCCTGCTACCCTGCTGAAGACAGGCTAAAGTGACCCTTCCTGGAGGGCTTGTTGTCATACTGTCCAGAGGAATTGCTGCAGGGTGTAGAGAAAGGTTAGGATGATGGGGTGTATTGCCTGGAAACTGCATGAACTAACAACCAGAGATAAGATAATGACAGATGTCTCACTCTTGAACATCATAAAGGCAAGATACAGAAGAAACACTGGGCAAAATACAACTGAAGAAAATACTGTTTAGTTAAACCGCAGTGAGAGATTTACATAAGTAGCTAAGGTTGTAGCAACCTGGAAATCAGGATAGAACAGGTTGAACAGCTCCTGTGGAATGCTCACCTAACTGTTGGTATGTTTAACTGTGTACTGAGAACAAAAAGAACTCTAAGAATTGCAGTTTACATTTTTAGCTTTTAGTTTGATTATCAAAAGCAGTTTGTTTGCTGTGCGTTAACACTTGAATGCAAATGTAAAGCAACGTTTTGCTGTTCTTGCTGTTTCAGGTTCAGACCTTTTCCTCAAACTCAAACTCAGCCTCCCGTGAGAGGGTGAGGAAGAGGACCAAAGTCCTGTCTATAGCTCGCAAGTGAGTCCCTTTTTGGTGCGTTTGGGTCAGACTTTGACAGTTCCCTCTACAGCTATTTTTTTGAAAAAGTATTAACAACTCAGAAGCTCATAATTATGAGGTTGGTTCTAAAGAGAACTGTTCTACCAATTGAAGTATAAACCTAAACCTTCCCAGTATGAAGAGAGTTTTTTTTATGTACATGTGTTAGGATCCTGCGTATCCGGAGAGAGCCTCCCACCCTACAGCCAAAGGAGCCTCCTCCCAGTCTGCTGGAGGCTGACCTGACTGAGTCTGATGTGCAGAACTCTCACCTGCCCTCTGAAGTGCTTTACATGCTGAAAAATGTCAGGTCAGTAAAACTACCTGTTCCTCATGAGCAGGAGCATTTCTGTGCAGACTCACAGTGACATATAAACCTAATGAATAGTCATTTTGCTGTATTACTGTTGAGACGTTGTGTAAAATCTACATAAAAACGGTACAATGATTTGCAAATCTCATAAACTGATATTTAATTCACAATAGAACATAGAAAGCATATCAAATGTTTAAACAGAGAATATTGACCATTTTTTCCAAAATAAAGGTCATGTTGAAATTGATGGCAGCAACACGACTCAAAAAAGTTGGTACAGGACCATGTTTACCACGGT
>JAUMHL010000030.1:1977033-1987098 GCA_032362345.1 Sandelia bainsii
CTCTGCTACTATGAAGCCAGACTGGTGTCATAGATGCAGTATGTGGTGTAACATTGTTCTGCTGAAATATTCAAGACTTTCCCTGAAAAAGACGTCGTCTGGATGGGAATCTAAAACCTGGATACATCTTTCAGCATTGATGGTGCCTTTCCAGATGTGTAAGCTGCTCATTCCATAGACAACCCCCCCACACCATCAGAGATGCAGGCTTTTTAATAGATTGATAACAAGCCAGAAGGTCCCTCTGCTCTTTAGTCTGAAGGACACAAACCCAGTGTTTCTAAAAAGCAACTCAAATTCTGATCAATCTGACCACAGAACAGTTTTTCACTTTGTCACAGATCATTTTAAACGAGCTTTGACAAAGATGAGACGGCATTCTCGATCATGTTCATATACAGCTTCTTCTTCGTATGATAGAGCTTTAACTTGTATTTCTGGATGGCACAGTGAACTGTGTTCACAGACAACGATTTTTTAAAGTATACCTGAGCCCATGCAGTGATGTCCATCACAGAATCAAGTCTGTTTTTAATGCAGTACTGTCCAACGGCCTGAAGATCACAGGCATCCAGTATTGTGTTTCGGCCTTGTACCTTGTTGATAGATTTCTCCAGATTCTCTTCATCTTTTGATATTATGAACTGTAACTGTAGATAATAATATATTGAAAGTCTTTACAATTGCACATAATTTTGAACTTGTTTGACAATTTCTGGTTGCAGCTTTTCACAGATTGGTGAACCAATTCCAGTCCTTCCTTGTTGGGACCACTTACTGTTCCAACCTTCTGTATCTCTGTCCCAGTTTTTATGAGATGTGTTGCTGCATCAATTTTAACATGACCTGCTTGTTTTCTTAAAATGGTCCATTTATCTCAGTTTTAACATTTGATATGTTTTCTATGTTCTATTATGAATAAAATCTGAGTTTATGAGATTTGCAAATTACTCTGTTTTTATGTAGATTTTACATTGTCCCAACATTTTTGGAATTGGGAATGTCTTCTGGTTTACTGCTTTTCTTTGGACAAAACAAGCAATGTTTGCATGTCTCTTAAAATTTTAAGAAACAGTGACGGACATTTTCAGCTGTTCTCTTTTTTTTAGCTGTTTTACTAATAAAATAATCAATAGATTAAGCAATAATGAAAATTACTGTCAGCTGCAGCCTCTGTGATAGTTACAGGAGTGTACCAGTTCTGAAATAGTGACAAACGTCCACAGTCTCGTGTAGTGGTTCTGGAAGACAGCAATACTCAATGTGCCCCTGAGCAATTTTCATAGGGATGAATGCACCATATTTTGACCTGGTGTGTGTATGGTCTATGTAGAACACGTAGCACAAGCTCTCTGTCACCTGCAGGTCCGGTGTGTTGCGTTCAGGGCAGTATAGAGTGTTGGTTGTGTGTATTGTAAGCTGCCAACCCCCAAAAAACTAACTTAAAACAAAAACCAAATCGTTACACCACTAGTTTGTTATATCAATGTATGCTTTGAGCAGCAGCCATTCAGTGTGATGAATTTGTATGTTGTCATTGTCCACCTATGTGTTGGGACGACTTTATTAGACATAAAAGTGATAATACCATTATATTCCTCTGAAATCTTATTTAGTCTATATTTCTTTACATAATCACCACCCACCTCAAAGTATTTTTGTAATCTGTGGATCCCTTTTTCAAAACATTTCCAAAAATGTTTTTTAGCTTGGGAAGCTCTTCCTTCACCAAACAGATATACATAACCCTGTGACTATTATAAAGTAGTGTGACTATTAGCGGAGATATAACTTCACCGTGTGTCCACATGTTGTAACCAGGGTGCTCGGCCACTTCGAGAAGCCCGTCTTCCTGGAGCTGTGTCGTCACATGTTGCTGATCAATCTGCACCAGGGAGAGGGACTCTTCCGACCGGGTGACACTGACGACAGTATTTACGTGGTTCAAGACGGCCGTCTGGAGCTGTGCATCCACGAGAGTGTGAGAGCACCGGGCTGAAATGCCTGCAGCGTCGCTAAATCACTAAATCTTCCCTGTGTCCCGATTGTTGTTCAATTCTCATATTGATATGTGATTGTTTTCTACCTGCAGGATGGCACAGATGCTGTGGTGAAAGAGGTTTTACCAGGAGACAGTGTTCACAGTTTGCTTAGTATCCTGGACATCATTACTGTATGTCTGAAGTCTGTCTGTCACTCCTCTCCCTTCCTCTCCTTTCACCCCAGTATCTTTACATGTAAAATCTGCTTCATTCATTTATAGAATACATCTGTAATAGAGGTTTTAAATAAAAACCTTCACAGAACTGTGATTTATAGTCATATCATATTTTGTCTTTCTTTCTGCTATTTCTAGATCTTCTATTATCTGTATTTCAGGGCTATCCAGCACCTTACAAAACAGTGTCTGCAAGAGCTGCGGTTCCCTCCACTGTCCTGCGTCTTCCAGCTACAGCCTTCCAGTCAGTCTTTGAGAAATATCCTGAAACTCTGGTCCGAGTCATCCAGGTGAAGTGAGGGCATGAAACAAAACCACAGACAGTCCAGCGTTTAAAAAATAAGTAATAACAGTATGTTGTCTGTGTTGTGTCCCTCCTGTCCTCTGTAGATAATCATGGTGCGCCTTCAGAGAGTGACCTTCCTTGCCTTACACAACTACCTCGGCCTGACCACTGAGCTCTTCAACCCGGTACTGTTCTTTTACTCACCTGTGCTCCAGACTGTGACCAGACACCTTTAAAAAGTCTAAAAATAACTCTCCTAAATCATCACTGGTGCAGACAATTGGTTTAAGAAGTCACAGTTATTTAAATCACCTGAGTGCAGTGAATGTGTTTTAAAGATTGTAGGATAAATACTCTCTGAAAGATCCAGTTATTCGTGACTTAGTATCCTGGTCAACAACTGCACCATGAATACTAAAGAACATTCTAAGCAACTCTTAAAAGCACAAGTTACGGGATGGATACAAGAAAATTTCAGTAAAAATCATTCGACATCTCTTGAAAAAAAGAAGGTAAATCCATCATTAAGAAATGGAAGGAATATGGCACATGAGTAAATCTGTCTCCAGCAATTATCCTTAAAAAACTGAGTGACTGAGTGAGTGTGAGAAAGTACTAGTGAGGGAGGACACCAAGACACCTGTGATTCCTCTAAAGGAGTTACAAGCTTCAGCAGCTGAGATGAGAGAGACTGCACATACAGTAACTGTTTGCTGTGTTCTTCAACATCAAAGCTCTATGGGAGAGTTGCAAAGGGAAAACAGCTCATATTCAATGTCAGTTAGAGTTTGCCAGAAGCCACGAGGGAGACCGGAGAGGATTCTATGATCTGATTAGACCAGAAACTTGGTGCCATCAGACTAGACCCATTAGCACTTGAAGAACCCAGCCAATAGTTGTGATATGCACAGTCTCTTATTTCACCCATTGAAGCTTGAAAAATGTGCTTTGCTTTTGATTTTTGATTCAGTAGAATCCTTAAATTTGTAATATTTTCTAAAAACATGTTTTCAGTTTGTCATTATGAGTAGTAAAGAGTGTGAAACAGTAAAGTATGCGCTGTGCTCGAGGGGGCCCTCTCTTCTTTGTGAGCATTTCACCATATAAGTCTAATCATATTTAGAGAAACTTAACAAATGAAAAGAGTTTTCTAAAAGGTTGATGATGTGTGTGTTACAGGAGAGTCAAGCCATCTCCTTGGTGTCGGTGGCCCATGTTCTGGGGGAAGTTCATCCACACAGAGGCTTCCGCAGGCAACCTTCCCACTCCGATGATCTGGGGCCTGAAAAAACTGATCCAGGTCAGAAACAACAGCAGTTTCTTAACATTTACACTGACACGTTGAAGTACGTGTGTGTAGTAATGTTTGTCTGTTTCCTTGATGCACACTTCAACAGAAAAGTCCAGCCTCTCAGACACGTCCTCCTTAAAAGACAGTAAATCTCACTCTCCCCCCACCCCCATGGCTGCTACAGGTACACACACTTGCAGCATCATTTTATACGTAGTTCATTGCTTTTTTGCTAAATAATAGAGAATGTTTATACAACTAATAATTTATTATTATATAATAAAATATAATTTATGATATTATAAAATTAAGTCAACATTCTTTGGCCACTATACTGCAGCTGTTCACTGCCACTGTACTCACTGGCCTACTATGCAAACTTTATGCTCAAAGGATTAATTCATCAATCCAACTATTCTGGTGCAGTAGCATCAGCAGATCTTAACCTTAAGAAAACTTAACATCCTCTCAGACACATTTGTGTCATTGTCATTTTTCATCATAATAATTGGTGTAGTGCCAGTGAGCATTTTTGCTGATACTAAACTCTAATGATCAATGTAACATCTTGCATGGTTCATGCAGGTGAACTGTCAGACGACCTCAACAGAGTTGATAGACTTGGCAAAGAGGACACAGCGCTTCACGGCCCTTTGAAGGTTTCTGGATACAATTTTCTTCTTATACCATTAGAAGTTTGCTTGTTTGATTCCAGATATATTTATTAAACAAGAAAGGCTAACTGAATAACCATCTTTTTCTTTATTTAATGAGCAGCCACACTACACAGTAAATCTCAGTCATACGGATCATTTTATTTCCAAAAGTTCTATTTGATGGCAACTGGACATGCTTGAATGGTTTAACAATCTCTCTATAAAGAGACACATGATGCCTGGGTGGGACAACAACCCACATGTGACCTCTACGGTCCTCAAGGTCTTAACAGCTATACCTTTTATATCGTCACACCCAAGTTGGCCTCATTCCATTCCATAAAATTTAGTCCTAGAGCCTAGAAAAGTCAGGGTTAGGGGGTAGTACTTTCTGAAGCTCCAGGAACTATTGGGGTAAGGTCTTTGAATTTTGTTTAATTTCTTATTTGCCACAAACTTCAGGATTGAGTGGGCCAAGAGATTTTGGGAGAGATTGTCTGATGAGAAAATGTATATAATGACATAAAAGTGACCAAACATTTCAATTTTGATACGTTGGTGGGCTGATTTGCTTAATCTTCCTGGGCTTTTGGCCATGAAGATTAAGTCTGCTGTGGAAATGCAAATTTTCTTGAGGATTTTTACCTCCAGGAAGGTTCCTGACTTTAGTTCCAGGAAAAGAAAAATAACATGCACTTTCCAGTTAAAATGGGCCTTTTGTTTAGTTTTAAAAGTTTAATAAATAGTTGATCTTAACTAAAGAACCTCAAACAAGTCCAGAACCCAGTCATGCCTAGACAAACATCGATGTCTTGAGGCTTATAGGATGAGATATGTGTATTTCAGCAGTGGTTACTTACATAAAGATCTTACACAGTTTATTTAGATGTTACAATTGAGTAGGTTATTTTGCTATGCATGTCCGTGTTAGGGTTACTAACAGTAGAATTAGTGTCCTGTTTGTGGTTTAGTGTCTTCCTCATGGGCATTACGTTTTGCTGTCTCGCTCTGTCCCCTCAGCCTATTTTAAAGAAGACTGTCACAATGCAACAAACTCCATCTGCTGTTTACCACTATAGAGATACTGGAGGAGGAAATGTCCATCACAATAAAGTCAATGCTCTTTTCCAAGCTGCCAAAAGTGATTTGCTGCAGGTCATCCAAATGCAGGTAATAACTTAAAACATCCATTCACTGTCTGTTGCTTATCTGGAGTTAGGTCACAGATAGTGGCAGCAGGCTAAGTAAGGTAGTCCAGATATTTGGAGCTGATGATGATGATGATCTACCAGTAGTTCATCCTGTCTGATGAGGTAAGCCTCTTACTTGTAATGAGCTACAGTGGCAAAAAAACATTGATCGGTAGATATTGATCAGGCAGAAATGTGTGAGAAACAGACATACAATCCCTTTACAGCAAATGCGGTTTAAAGTATAGCTCATTCAGGTAGGAAATATGTATCAGTAAAAGATATATTGTACTACTGTCTCTATACATGTGGTTGAAAGTACAGTAACAAACTTGGTCAATGATGGAGAAAAAAGTATAAACAAAATTATCTGTGTAAGATTAGATGACTATTTCTGACCTTCATCAACATCATATATCTAAATATAGAGGGCTTTAGGGCCATTGTGTAATGTATACCCTGTTTCATACACAAAATATGAAATACTCAATCTTTTCTTGCCAATTCTTCAGCTCAAATATTTTTTTTATTGTAATTTAATTTAATTCATCTTTACCGGTAGTTTAAAATCATGGGCATGTCCTCTGTAATGTATATTCTTTTGTCTCTTAAACGCACTGCACATGCTCACATTGTGTTGGAGGGTCATTTAGAGTGGAAGGTCTATGTCAGAACACCACCACAGTCTGCTAGTACACAGCCACTGTCCCTGCCCGTGGTGTTCAGCATCTGAGAGTGAATCTCATCCACACCTGGTGCCTTGTTGCTGAAGAGCTTCTTAACTTCCTACCCTGAACCTTCAAACTTTGCCTCCTCCACAGAGGATGTGTGAACATTGTGTTATGCTTAATGTTTGACTAGCACAGATGTCTAATAATAAAGCACCACACAGATTCAGATCGGACAGGCTGGACCTTTCCTCAGAGTCCGTCTCTGCAGTTAGTGGGTTCCACACAGTGTTAACTTAAACCAAATTACTATAATGCTATACACTATTGATCCCACAAAGGGAAGTTAAAGTGTCCCAGCAGCAGTGAAGTACAATTTAAAACAATCAAATATTATAAATAAGAAAAACAGTACAGTACATGCAGTTACATAGTTGTCCAACAGTCCTGGCTCAGCAGGATGACCAGTCATCTCTCTGCCTGCTTATCTTGTCATCTGATGTCACCAGGACCCCACTCTACTGGACGGGAGGGTGAATCTTCGTCAGGTCAAAGCTGGCTCTATTGTGGCCCACCAGGGAGACCAGGTCAGTCTTTGACTAGCAGTGGAAAGACGTCACTTCTTAATGTGTTGCTCTTTTCAATCAGTTCTCCATGAGAAGAAACGTTGATAAGCTTCACCTTGTTTGAAAGCCAAGAACCTCAAGAATTTAACAATGTAAACCACCTAAAGATACTAATATCACCGCTAAATCAGTTTCATTTGATTAGTACAGGTGTATTCATAGCAAAATGTGAATTTCCTACCTTTTTCACATTGTAATCCTTACGTTCTGACAGACAAAACACACCCAAGCTTTTAGTCCTATAACATGTTTTCATTGAGAAAAGACACTGCATTCAGGTTGTCCATGTTGCTTCATACAAAATAAGACATAAAATAAGTACAGCAAAAAGTCAAGAAATAGTATAGCAGTTCTACATATTATACTGGCCTAATAATAACTGAAACCGCTCTTTGCCTGAGCTGCCGAAAGCAATTTTACTCACTAATTAATGTTTAGTCTTCATCCACACCCTTTATCTTCACTTACAGGACGTTAGCGTGGCATTTGTCATCTCAGGTTTGCTCCACGTCTATCAGCGAATGATTGACAGCGAAGAGGAGACCCTGCTGTTTGTCATCCATCCGGGCGAGTTGGTGGGTCATCATGCCGTTCTCACGGGGGAGCCCCTCATCTTCACTGTGCGAGCTCTCAGAGACTGCACCTTCCTCTCCATATCCAAGGCTCACTTTTATGAGTAAGATGATGCTCATGATGACATCATAGACTGTAATAAAGATATAGCCTCATATTATATACATATATATACATACTGTATATATTCTTCATATACAGTCTGTGGCTCACACACAAAAACAGTCCAAAGTGGGGGTCTTGCCATTACATTACCAGGATGCAAACAAACATGTTTTCAACTTTGCAGGATAATGCGTGAGGAGCCCTGGGTCGTTCTGAATGTAGCTCACACTGTGGTGAAGAGGGTGTCACCATTTGTCAGACAGATTGACTTTGCCCTGGACTGGATGGCTGTGGAGGCTGGCCGTGCTGTGTACAGGTATCTGCTCTATGGAGACACTGATGGGCTTCTTATGCAGCACTAATATACAGTAAATATGACTGAAATTAAATATGATATTAAAACATACATCAATAAACTCATAGATTCAAGATGAAAAATCTTGAATCTTGAAGCTATGTGATAATATTAGTATAATTTATGGGTGGGATAATGCTACATTGAGCTTTTTCCTGATTCCCTTGTTGTTTTTAGACAAGGAGACAAGTCAGACAGCACCTTCATCGTCCTCAGTGGGCGACTGCGCTCTGTGATTGCAAAGGATAATGGGAAGAAGGAGCTGGCCGGAGAGTACGGTCGCGGGGACTTGATTGGTGTGGTGAGTAGTCAGTAATCGTCAGATAGGGTATTTGTGGATTTGCAACATGAAGTGTGAACTGAAAACTTAATGAAAGAAAGAAATTGGAAAGAAAGCATATCCTTATTATTTTAATTCAGTCAAAAGACTGTGAGGGGAAACACATTTAGTCACTGAAAGCTGAACTATAACACCTGCTTTGTGCTTTGATCGATCAGGTTGAGACCCTGACTCACATGAATCGAGCCACCACGGTCCATGCTGTCAGAGACTCTGAGCTGGCCAAATTACCTGAAGGAGCTCTGAACTCCATCAAGAGGAGATATCCTCAGGTTGTCACCAGGTTGATTCACCTGCTGGGACAAAAGATCCTGGGCAACATGCAGCCGGTCAACGGACCACTGGCCGGTACATACTGTACATAGTTTTTCTGTTAGTGTATGTCAGACTGGAACTAAATTGATGTACTTTACCAACAAGCATGACTGCTTATCATGTGGGGATCAATTAGGCTTTTGAAACCTGAACTGGCCACTGACTTTTTAGATGTACTGATATAGCCAGAAAAGTACAAAACAATATGTAAATTAACCAAATTACCAGTCAATATGAAATAAGTTACAAATATGACAACTTTTCCTCTAATGTAAAAGACCAAAAACATTGTATCTGAGATTATCATGCCTCTGAGCCAGCGATGGCCAGGACTGGAGGCATTGGACTCAGTGATGAACTGTTTAGATTTTCGTGGCCAAAGGTCCAAGGTCAAGGTCACATTGACTTAACGTTCATCCAGTTCTTGCAGCCCATTCTCATGAACGCGATATGTCGAGAACGCTTGTGGTGCAGTGGTGCAGTGGTTCTCAAACTTTTTACACTGGGTACCACCTTAAAAAATATTTGGCTTTCCAAGTGCCACCATTATGACCAGAGGCGAGTTACATTTACTCCATTACATTTACTTAAGTAACTTTTTTATCTAAATGTACTTCTAGGAGTAGTTTTACTGTTCCATACGTTTTACTTTTACTTGAGTAGTTTTGTGAAGAAGAAACGCTACTCTCACTCGACTCCTTACTTCTTTTTTTAACCATTTATTCTACATTAGTTTCACCAATCAGTCGTCGCAACAATGATCACATGACTCCGTTTCACCACCGGTGTACAGCTGTACAGCTGTGCGCAAGTGCACACACTTCACCCGTGAGATCACCCGTTAGATCACTCTGGTTTCAGAAATAAATGTGATTTACCATTACATCCTGATCAACCAACAGACTTCAGCAACTAGACTTCAGCGATGTCTGTGAATAAGACTTTTTCTGTCCATGTGACCGTGCGTAAAAAAACAGCCTGAGAGATTTAACGTTTGAAGTGTGCGCACCCAGCTGTACAGTGGTCTGCGTGTCAGCGGGAACCAACTTCAATCAATGTAGCGACGTTATTACCGACATGTGTTATGTCTGCTCATGTGTCTGAATTAAACATCCCCAACAAAACCGGACATGGTTCTAATTTCTGACAGACATCCAGACACCAGATTTTGGCTACAACATCATGTGAATGAACACACTGTCAGTTTGGGCTAAGACTTGTGATTCGGGATGCCGTGTTGTGACTTTAATGCTGTTAATAATGTTTATGGAGATGTAAAGTGTATAAAATCCAGTCAGACGTTGTCCAGTCAACGGAAACAGTTCACCTGTAAACTAGGAGAGGGACACACTGGACTTCAAAGCGGCTGTATGACACAATTATTAATCCATGCTCCCGATTTATTAACCAACAGATTTCAGCTGTGAGGATGTTTCTGTTCA
>JAUMHL010000030.1:1987198-2023214 GCA_032362345.1 Sandelia bainsii
ACATTTGATTGTTCTGTTTTTATTTTGTTCTATAAGAGGAGTAGTTTTTATTTTTATTAAGTTCTTATGAATCACTCTAGTGTTAATGTTTGATTTATATAATTTAGGTGGACGGGGAGCAGACACATTCTCTATGGGGTGCTGATAGTTTTGGGGGGGTGACGGCAGTAAGGAAGCTGCAGAGAGGCGTGTAAGACTGCGACTCTGTATTATGTCTTTAATGTTATTTAATTTTCGTCAAAAATTCTCAGGTGTTCCTGCGTACCACTAGAGGGAGCCCACGTACCACTAGTTTGAGAACCACTGCTTTAGAGGAATTTCCTCAAATTTGCTACAACTTTCCTATTGGAGTCAATGATGAACTGATTAGTGTTTAGTGGCCAAAGTTCAAAGTCATAGTGACCTCACCTTCATCCAATACGTTGAACTGATATGTCAGGAATGTGTTGAGGGGGTTTCTTCAAATTTGCCAGAGATTGTCACTTGACACCTCAAATGTCACTGTGACCTCGTGTGTCCCATTTTTGTCAGTACTATATCTCAGAAATTCCTGGATAACATCTGGCACAAGCATCCGCTTTGACTCATGCATAAACGTGTTAGAATATGAGTCTGGACAGACATGCATATAAACTAAACCATCACTGGTTAGCAGAGGCATACAACCGTAATACAGTAATTCTAGTATTGCATATGTGTTACGCTGTTTAAGATCCATTAAGCAAAACTCTTTTCTGCCCTGCAGGTCACAGTCTGGCTCTCCACACCCACACCAGTAAGTGGGATGCTGAAAATCTGACATCCAACCTTTCCACTGTGGCCATCCTGCCTGTGTCTGAGGATGTTCCTCTCATGTCCTTCACTTTGGAGCTGCAGCATGCACTGAGTGCCACTGGTATACACACACACACACACACACACACACACACAATAGACACTTAAGTAGATGTATCATTACCACAGTGTAGAAATACTGTTCGCTGTTAAAAGTAAAAGTCCTGCATTTAAAATGTTACATAAGTTAAAGTACAAAAATATCAGTAGTAAAGTAAAAATCCCTCAAATCTGTACTCAAGTGCAGTTCTTAAGTAAATGTACTTAGTTACTTTCCACCACTTCCACCACTGGCTTTTAAAGGTTGCGCAAAGAATCATGGGTCACACAAAAACCAAATCCACTTTAAAGGGTCAGGAGGATCTACTTTCCAGTCTGCACCATGATGCATTATTCATTCATGTTCAAACTTGGTTGATATGTTTCTGTTTTCTCAAGGTCCCACTCTACTCCTGACCAGTGACATCATCCAACAGCGTCTGGGCTCTGCTGCTCTGGACAGGTAGACATTTGATAAAGTGCTTAAACTGTAATTAGATAACTAATGTGAAATGGTGTTTGTGTCTGAAAGCTGACTGAGATAGATGTAATTTTTCACAGTAACACAACTGTGACATCTTTTTAACTGGCTGATGTGTGTTCTTTTCCTCTAAAGTGTCCATGAGTACCGTCTATCTAGTTGGCTGGGGCAGCAGGAAGACATCCATCGCATCGTTCTCTACCAGTCGGACTCTAGCCTCACGCCTTGGACCCAGCGCTGCATCCGTCAGGCTGACTGCATTATCATTGTGGGACTTGGGGAGCAGGAGCCCACTGTGGGCGAGGTCAGTGTAAATACACCCATACCGCTGCTGAGCTTTTATTTAGCAGTTGGTACAGAAGATGACACAATATCTACACAAACTTGACCGTTTCCTTTAATTTTTCAGTTAAAATGAAAAAGTCAGCTTTTTATGTTAATGTAAAATATATATAATATGTTAAATAAAGAAATTCAAAAAGAAATTCAGAAGAACACATATTTATTACTGATTACACAGACACTCTTTTCTTTAATGTCTGTTTTGCTGTTACAGTCTTTCTTGGTTTTCTGTAAGCAGCAGATTATGGTGATATGAAATTGATGTTTAACTGAATTAATCTGTTGAATGAATTGTAATACTGTTGTATTAGTGTTTACCTGAAACTGCCACTTGAGGCCACTGCTCAGTAAAAGTTGAGTAAAATAGGGCAACTTCATGTACTGTATATGACTGGTATAAAACTTCCCTCTTCCGTCTGTATTTTAAAAATAGTCTTCTAGTCTGAAGGGGTTCTGGAGGAGCAGGTACACTAAGACTAAAACCTCTGTAGTATGAACAGCCAGATGACGTCATTTGAACTATCACCTAAAAGCAGAGAGTTACTATTAATAAAGGGAAGGTAGAGGGAGGCTTAGTACTACTTTGTGTACTCAGACACAAATGCTAATTAAGTTGAAGCACTAGTGTAGATCCAGTATTTATTATGCTAAACAGACCTGCAGATCTACAGTATTTAACAGTTTGTGCCCTACACTGATTAACCTGTAATTATGACTTTTATTTTTACTGCTAATTTTCACTTGATATTTAGTTACATTCAGACATCGCTGTGATGAAATGAAACAGAGCTGGGTTAAGCTATCTGTGTCCTTTTCCTCTTCTCCACCTGTAGTTGGAGCGAATGTTGGAGAGCAGTGCAGTTCGGGCTCAGAAGCAGCTGGTGTTGCTGCACAGGGAGGACGGCCCCCCGCCCAAAGGGACGGCCGAGTGGCTGAACATGCGGAGCTGGATCTCCAGACACCATCACCTGTCCTGCCCCCGCAGAGTGTTCTCCAGGAGGAGTTTACCTAAGCTGGTATTCACCACTAACCCAGTGAGGCTGGTTCTGCCCCCGATAGCAAATACTTAATTTTTGTTTGTGTGTGTGTGTGTGCACGTGTGTGTGATTTTCAGAGAGAGCTGTACCAGCGTGTGTTTGAAAAATGCCCAGATCGTCATTCTGACTTCTCTCGGCTGGCCAGGATCCTGACTGGAAACAGTATCGCTCTTGTTCTTGGAGGAGGGGGTGCCAGGTATCTCAGATTTATATACGAGCACATTCTGACTTCTTTATCAGCATTGTAACCTTTAAGAAAACTCAGTTACCCTGCAGTCACAGTGTGAATCACAAATCAGCAGATTTGGTATCCAAATATTAGCTTTAATATTGTCCAACCATTAAGTGTAAACTTTGAGTAATTGAGTAATGCATTGTTTGAGCTAAAACAAATAAATTGTTTACCTGATATATAGGTTACATTTTTGTCTTTTTTAGCTATGTGCATGTAATGTATAATCTAATAACCAGGTGCAATGCATTTGTTGTATTGCTTTGATAAATCTGGTTCTGTTTCTCACTGCTCTGGCTTGTCTTGGAGCTTTGACAAGGTAGGGACCGTATTCCTATGATCTGAGACCACTGGTAGACATATGACCACAGCAGTTAGATGATGTGTTTACTGTACATATACTGTAGCTGTTAGTGACTGTTACTGTAATTGTTATTACACCAACACAAGTAGTCCTAGCCTCCATTGTTTAAATGACATTGTGTGGTTAGTGTCACCTGGAGTATAGATCGGGCCTCGATTCTGGGGAAAACTTACGAGTCAAAACGTCAGTCTCTCCAGACCATGAAACAACAGACATTTGAGTTCTCCAGTCGTCTGTTTGGTGTAGACATATTTTGAACTGCAATTACACGTAGTTACTATAACATTTCATCTATATTTGACCAAATACTGATGGGTCCCCTCTGGTTTGGTTCTGGTATCCATCATATTAGTATCATATTAGTATCACCTACCTAAGTTTTTCTAGAACAAACATTTTCACTGTAACACATCTCTCAGGGTAAACACAAAGTCAGCTCCATTGAAAACATGCAATATTCTCACTACAGACAGAATATTCACGAATAATGGGCTTGTTAAAATTTACATAATTTATACAATTTGATATTGCATATCACATGTCATTTTATTTGAACTTTTATCAGGGGTTGCTGTCAGGTCGGCATCCTGCAGGCTCTGAATGACTCGGGGATCCCTATCGACATGATAGGAGGCACCTCCATCGGCTCCTTAATGGGAGCACTGTACGCTGAGGAGAAGAGTAGCAGTCGAATGAGGGTCCGGGCTCGTGAGTGGGCCATGGTGTGTTGATAGAATACTCTAGATATGAAAAATTGTTTAAACTTGTCATCATTATTACAAAATGGTTTAATGTCAGGGCTTTGGCCTTGCTTTACTTCCCACAGGGCATGACCTCCTACTTTAAGAAGATATTGGATCTGACCTACCCTATTACCTCAATGTTTTCTGGAGCTTCCTTTAACTCCAGCATTAGTTCAGTCTTCAGGGGCAAACAGATAGAGGTAAGGTGAGGGGTTCCTTCAAACAAAACATTTTAACCAACTCAGTACTAATAAGATACTGAGCTGGATTTTGAGATTATACAGAACGAAGTCAGTGCTCCATTTCACAGACAAGAGCCTTGTGCTAAGAATTCCTTATTATGATCTAATGTAATTTTGTACAAACTCAAAGATATAAAATCACCTGGACTTATTTTGTATTGTTCAGTGATTAAAGTTTGATTACACATGTGATGACAAATGATGTATAACCTGCTTTTATCACATCTCTATTGCTAGGACCTGTGGCTGCCATACTTCAACATAACAACTGATATCACTGCTTCCTCTATGAGAGTTCACACTGACGGTCTGTTCTAACATTGCACACATGTAAATCACAACACAATAACACCTATAAAAACACATTTAATTTCTTTGTGTGGTCGCTAATTAGTCCAGGCAGGGTTACCAAATGGTCACTGTTTTCAATAGTACTGAATATACTACATGAGTTCTCTACCAAGACAAAATCCTTGCAGGTAGTGAAGACAGAAAAGTTGGGACTTCAAAATTTGTGGTGTGTTAATTTGCTGGAACCTTTATTTATGTGACAAACTAAAACATGAACTCATCTGACCACAGAGCACATTTCCACTGTCTTTCAGTCCATTTGACTTGAGCTTGGGCTCAGACTACTTGGCAGCGTTTCTGCGCAGATTTTATGTTTGGCTTCCTTCTTGTGTAATAGAGTTTCAAGTTGCATTGGCAGACTGTGTTAAGTAAAGTACTCAAGAGCCCATGTGGTTATATTCATCACAGTAACATGATGGCTTCTAATGCAGTGCTACATGACGGCTCGAAGGTCACACACATTCAGCAGTGGTTTCCAACCTTCGTCTTTATACACAGAGATTTTCCCCAGAGTCCCTGAATCTTTTCACAATATTATGACTGTAGATGGTGAAAGACAAAACAAATTTGTCAGTCTGTTAACCACACACTTGCTCTCCTCTTCAGGTTCATTGTGGCGGTATGTCAGGGCCAGCATGTCGCTATCTGGTTACCTGCCCCCTCTGTGTGATCCTAAAGACGGACACTTACTAATGGATGGGGGGTACATCAACAACCTGCCTGGTGAGTAATGCTGAGAGGGCAGTCAACTTTCCTGTTTGCATTTATGATATAACCAGTGTGTGAAATGGAGGACATCTCAAAACAGAGGGAAACTCTGTGGTGGCAACTGGCTTAAAAATTCTTGGAAGATGTTGTCATCCAAAAAGATCTCAAGGAGGGGGGTCAGCTTTGAGTTAGAACTTCAGAAGCCTTTAAAATAACATTTAGAAGAGTGAAGACCTAAGAAGTCACAGTGCATTAAGGTTTTTTTTGGTCTTGTCTTTTTATAAAATGTGCCTAGAACATTGTTTAAGTGTGACTGTTTTGGCATCTAGCCGATGTGGCTCGTTCCATGGGAGCCAAGGTTGTGATTGCAATTGATGTTGGAAGCCAGGATGAAACCAACCTTACCAACTATGGTGACTCCCTCAGCGGCTGGTGGCTGCTGTGGAAGCGATTCAACCCACTGTCTGAGAAAGTCAAGGTACACTGACCTATACCATAAATGTCAATTATCTTCTGTAGTTACTCTTCATTCACTCTAACAATAATGAATATGTGTCATGACCTCTGCAGCATTATTGAATTATGAATTTTCCTTTCAGGTCTTGAACATGGCAGAGATCCAAACCCGGCTTGCTTACGTCTGCTGTGTGCGGCAGCTGGAACTGGTCAAAGACAGCGAATACTGCGAGTACATTCGACCGCCCATCGACCGCTACGGCACGCTAGAGTTTGGCAAGTTTGACGAAATCGCTGTGAGTTTCTCCTCTGTTTCTCAGTGCCATTCTACCATGTCTCTTCTATCTGCTGCCTTTGAATGTCACCCTAACCCTTCTTCTTTTGGGGCTGTAGGAGGTAGGATACCAGCACGGGAAGACGTTGTTCGATGTGTGGCATCGCAGCGGTGTGGTGGACAGCATGCTTAAGGACAGGCATCAGGAGGAGTTCCACAAGACCAAATCTGGCCACGTGAGTGCACTCTACAGACGCTGGAGGTAGATTTGAAAGCCATGATGAGGTTGTTCAGACTAGAGCTGTAGGTTTATCCCAGTGTGCAGTGGTCAGCATCCTACAAAAGTGGTCTCTTAATGGGACATTTATCAGCACATGAGAGACTTATTACCACAAAGATGGTAGTTGACTGAAAGCACGATGGAAAGACTGATTAGACCAGATGTTGAGGTCTGCCACAAACACTGTGCTTACAGTCTCCTCCATAAAACATCCGCGCTGGTGATAGCCAGAGCCAGAGGGCATAACTTTCAACTTGGACTCGATAAGGAACTGTTTAGGTTTTGGTGGCTCAAAGGTCAAAGTCATAGTGACCTCACCCTCATTCAGTCCTTGTAAATGTTTGTTGTATGTCAGGAATGCATTAAGGGAATTTCTTTAAATTTGCCACATCAGTCCACTTGGACTCCGTGATGAACTGTTTAGATTTTGATGGCCAGAAGGTCACAGTCACAATTACCTCATGTAATTGTTGTTGTGAATGTGATGTCTCAGGAACGCATTGAGAGAATTTCTTTAAATTTGGCACAAATTGTCACTTGGGGTCAAGGATGAATTGATTAGATTTTGGTGGTCAAAGGCCAAAATGTCTGGTTGTTGCGTATACGGTAGCCAGAATTGGTATTCCACTCGTGGACTCAAGTTTTACAGGATTCCACTTGGATCATAGCTGTTTCAAAGCCACTGATGGTCTCTGGTTGTAGGCTAACACTTGCTCTCACACCTTGCCTATGGCTAAGATTTCTGCTAATCAAACTAGAACTGCAATGGTTAAATTGCTAATTGATTAATTAATTGAAAACTAGCTATCAAACTGACAATGCAAAATAAAAGTTCCTCTGCTGTGCAGGTACAATTAGCTGTCAAGTAGTAGTTTTCAGGTTTGTTGATTATAACCCACACCTCATAACACATAACGGTCTTGTGTCCATGTCTTTAAGTAGGAAGGACCTCTGATTTCAAGACACACACTTGGGTCTATGTCATAGTATTTGACATTCTACACATATCCACAGATAATGTAGTCATAAGCATTTAATGACTTGTATACTTGTAGTTTCTCATGGCTGTACACGCTAGATGTATTAATCACAAGGTGTTGAGCCACTTGATATTGGCCCACTTACTGACGTTTTCTACCCACTCAGTAACAGCACACAGATCTAGAAGTTGGTAACCGTTCACTAAAGTCAATTTATTTAAACATCATCACTGTTTACAAAGTGTTAAAGTGTCTATTATTTGATATAGTAATATCAAATAGGTGTCAGCACACAAGTCTTCACTTGAATAACACAGTGTTTCTTTCAGGTGGTCACCTGTCCAAATGCTTCCTTCACGGACCTGGCAGAGATTGTGTCAAGAATCGAACCTGTCAAGAATGCCTTAATTAATGGTTAGTTACCAGTAACGCATTAAAATCATAAACACAAAAATGTGATGGATGTGTAGAAAATTGATTTCTATTAAAATGCTTTTAATTTGCTGTACTATGCAGGTGTGCTTTACGTGTTCATGTATTTTATAAGATCTAATAAGTTCACAGGAACCATAAAGACCTTCATTTGAAATTCTGATGATCCTGACAAGTGTTATTTTGTCCAAATGATTTACTGTACTTGTGAAAAGCAACATCATTAATACAATAATATGCAATATTATCTCACCTTGTCTTCCCTCAGAAGAACTGTCTGACGAATGCCAGACAGACTATGATGAGGAGGCGGTGGAAAGCGCAGTGTCTGACTTTGAGGCATGAACAAACCGTTGGAGAGGACACTGGACAAAGCTGAAACAGTACGCATAGAAACAATATGATTTACTTGTTTTAAATGAATATTGAAAATAACAAAAATACACTAATCATATAACCTTTGACTTTTAAATTTTTCAGGATTTAGTTTGAAGCCAGCTGAAGGATTCACTACACAGACCTACGTCCATAACATCAATGAGAGCTGCTTGTCAGGGCTACAGACCTCAAACATATCAATGCAGTATTTTTTGGTAATAGTTTGCATTGCCAAACATGTAGCTGACGCTCTTCTCCAGTGAGCAGCCAGGTGGCGTGCTCAGTGTTGACGGATGGGGACTCCAGTGCTTGAATGTGCGCTTGAATGATTTCAACGGTTCAATGAAAACAACAAGGGTTCTCCACTTGTTATGGAATTGCTGAGACATCGATGATTCCAAGAAGTCCACCCATTCTCTGGACGTCAATGAACAGCAGAGTGTTTTACAAATGGCCTTATTTATGGGAACAAAGTACAGTGGAATATTTTTAGCCTTTATCATACTGTTGTTAAATTGTATGGTAGTTACAATGTGTACACATCACGCACAAATGCACAACAAAAGGCGCAGCAGCCTTTAAATGTAGTATTTGTTAATATACAGTATCACATTTTGGACAGTTCTATTGTAGCTGGATCCTTTTATAAAAAGCTGAGGTTGATAAAGCATGGTAGTATACTTCAGAATATAAAACACTAAACATACATTTAGTTGTGTCGACAGCACACTTCATGCACAGTGTTACCCAGTGTACAGTGAGTTTCTGTATAATGATGACGGGATTTCTTCAGAACAGGAGGATTTGCACACTATAAGTAAGTGTTTTAATGTGAACTGTGACTAATAAGCTTTCTTTTCCATGCAAAATCACGCATTCTATACAGTATGTCCATCATGAATGTATCTCGAATGTTTGCTCGTGACAGTGCAAAGACTGGAAGCAGCAGGACAGAACCTGCACCAGGTTTCTCAGATCTGAAATCTCAGTTAGTTTATGTGATTTACTACACAAGTTCAACACCAGAACATGTGTTTGTTGATTTTGTTGTGTACTAACTGACATGGTTACGGACACTTTTAACTAATGAAGCTTAGTTAGTGAAGACTAACTTCATGCTGCTGGAATGTACAAGTGAGTGTTACGCCTTTCAGATTGTCTCTTTTTCTGTCAGGTTACTGAACTTCAATAAACGTTGGTTACGTTTTTTACTACTTGAATCAGAGTAGCTGTTTATTTGTTTATTTATTAGGTACCTCACTAGCTTCCACAGTGGTGGTCGCTAATCTTCCTGGGGACCTCAATTTCAAATTAAACATACAACATAATAAAAATCATCTAAAGATAGATACAATACGCATTTATACAATAAAGGAGAAATCTGATTTGAAACCTAAAAATGGTCCAATATATACTGAAATAGAACAGTGACCAAGATCAATAAAATAACAGCAATTGTACTGCGGACATAATCAATTTAGTTAGTATGGTGAGTGTAATGAATGTCCTTAAAAGTTTAATTACCGTAGATCAATATAGTTCAATATTTTAAAACTCCAATAGAAACAACAATTATGGATAAAAATCATATGTATACAGTTGTTAAATACATTTTCATGTGTCTTTGAAAAATAGGAATGTTAGTTATCTTTTTAATAACATAAGATAATTCATTCCATTTAGTGGGTGCTCTAAATACGAGTTTTAGCGCGAGCTATGACTAAGTGACCATTATTTAAGAATCTAGTGGTGTAATTATGTACATGATTTGGATACTGCAACTGAGCGATGAAAAAATGTGGTGTGCCCCAAAACACATGGCTTTCTTCAGAAACAGAAGCAGGTTAATGAAGTTTGGCTTCTATCGGGAGCCAGGAAAGTCTGTTATGCATCTGAAATGAGCATCTTAACACTAATCTTGCAGCTTTGTTTTGAATTAATTGAAGTCGACTAAGGTCATTTTTATTTGACTGAGCAATATTCCAGATGCGATAAAACCACTGCATCCATGACCTCCTTCATGATTGATGGGGTGACGTAAGATAAACATTTTCTTGCTATGGCTAGACCCTTACCCATTTTCCTGGCCACACTGTCAGTACAGTATGTTGAGACCAACAGAGGTAATGATTTATGGTGACCCCTAGTAATTTGATGTGATTGACTTGTTGTTGTTTATTGTCAGCTAAACGCGCTCTGCTCCCAGTTAGCACTGATTTTGATTTATACATTTTAGTTTGTTAACGACACTGAAGTCCAAGAACACAACGTCTACCATTTTACAATCGTCAAGCTCTTTATACCAGTTGTCTATGAATGAGTCTATGAGTCTATGAATGAGTGGCCGGGTTTGTAGGCGTGCTGACATTTAGTCGATAAGTGATTCTTTGTGAAATCCTCTCGGATTTGTACATAAGTAATTCTTTCCATGGCTTTGCTTAGGGCAGAAAGTAAGCTAATGGGTACTACTGGCAGCATAAAAACCGTTCTCTTATCCTTTTTACCCACTAAGTTAGTCATCATGACTTAGTGTTAGTGATCATAAGATATACAGTATTGTGGGTGCACTTATGCGGAAGAGACTCTGTGGCGCAACGGTAGCGCGTCTGACTCCAGATCAGAAGGTTGCGTGTTCAAATCACGTCAGGGTCAAAACATTTTGTGTTTGAGCTGATAGACAGAGTAACCACAGAGAAAGATGTGGGGGAGCTAATGCTAACCTCCCTGTCAGTACAGCAAGCGTTAACTACCTTGTAACGTCAAAGACAGCCTGGAACCACACTTAAATCTCTTTATGACTAGAGTGAATGATAAAACCTATATCCATGTATCTGTGTACAGTAGCGTTAACTGACTTCGTGATACGTTTGTTATAGGAAAGTGCAGCAGCGCGAAGACCGTTAGCTTGAATGTAGTGATGGGGAAATGATACCGAAGCATCGAAGCTTGTGTCAGTTAATCTAAAGCGTAGTGAGTCGAACCACTGTTTCGGAGCTTGTATTAAAACGCCGCGGTCACGTGACCAGTGACGTTTGAAGCTTCGAACGTCATCAGTGCTTCACAGCGCGCTTCATCGGTTTGACAGCTTTAGCGCTAAATTCACAGGAAGCCTGTATAAGATCCATCATTATCATTTAAAAGTGTTAAAGGTGACGAGAGATTTCAGCTGGTAACGCGCTGCATTTTGAAATCTATGTTCCAGGTTCGCATCCCGGTCTTCATGTTTGCAAGCTCCCTCTTTCTTTCTTTGCTTTATTTAGTGAACACTAAGAGATGAACAGTAGTGTGTGTGCAGCTGTTGGTCGCTGCCACTGGGTTTAATAATAAGACGAAGAGTTGGGGCCGCGCTTACTCCTCGTGGAGTGAAGTCGATTGTATCGGGGATAGTTAGTGGGAGTCTACGGAGGGTCACAGGTGCTCATCTCCAAGCAGTTTTATAATGTCAGGTCCAAAATAATTACCTAACTGTGTAACATTTCAACTTATTCTGTTGTAATTTGACTCAAGGTTCAGAAAAACAATTTTTCCCAGAGGGAAATTGTCCAATTAATTGAGGAAGGTGTGGTGTTCCAAGCCGCTTAAGGGCTATCAGTGGGCCCGTTTACATGCACACTAAAAATCTGATCATTATCCGATTTCTGGAGTTATCAGATTATTAAGTGATCATGTAAACAGCATCTGATAGGCTTCATCAGATCAGGTTATGTAGTTATCTGATTAAGAGAAATCGGATAAACACACCTGGATTTCTCCCCAATACTCCAATGTCTTTGGGCATGTATACACGTTAATCTGATTTATTTGGGTTTTTTTTACATCTGCATGTGTAAAAAGAAATTTTTTTTTATAGAAAACGGAAGTGATGTACTCACACTGTATGCAGAAGACAAGAGACAACAAACAGGGCAGATGCTTGCCATATGAAAGCCAACCGTCGTTTTCTCCTCATGGAGTATAAACGAAGGACAGCAGCAGCATGTTGGTCATGTAAACGGTGACATGAAGCAAGGTAACCTGTTAATGTCTGGTGTGGAGCTCCATAAACAATGCCGCCGCATCACTGAGGTAGAGCAGATAGCCTACCGGCCGCTTCCCCCATCCCTGTCTTAGGTCCTGCAGGATGCTGTGCACAAACAGAGGTCAATTCAGGCTTGCCTGGTGGCCATAGGTGCCGTCTCTTTGTCTGTGCCACGATGAACATTGGGGGTTCTTTCTCCTACATTTCTGCAGCCTCTGAGGGAGGTCCCAGCTGCCCCTAGGGGTCAAGTCGGATTGGTGGCTGTACCACCCTGAGGAGGGTGTTGGTTCACCTGGTGACGGTAGCACCACTGTCACAATTTCCAGCGCTCAGTCTACTGTGTTATACTACGTCTTGCTTCTTCCCATGGATGATGTATTCTCCATCCTGTCATGTCACGATTACTGCAGTGGTCTATCTGTTGATACCATCCCACATTCTTCCTCCTCTGGGAGAAGATGTCGGTTTAGATGTGGTGTACTCCATCCTCTTATGTGAGGGCATTGAGTCACCTTGTGCCAGCTGCCCTACTGCCACATTTGCAGTGGTTGGTCTCCTGTGCCTCCCATCATCCTCCCTTCGGCTGTGGTTGAGGACAGTGGCCTGAACATGTGTTCCACCCACTAAGGCGAGAGTGCTGAGTTACACTGTACCAGTGACACTACAGCTGTGATTCTGCAGTGGTCTGTCTTTTATTCCATCCCGCCTTCTTTCTCCGTCTGGGTGTGAAGATGTCTGTTCCGGTTAGGTGTACTCTGGCCACTCATGCGTAGGCGTTAAATCACCTTGTGCTGGTCGCACCACTATCACAATTTCCAGTGGTTTTGTGCTGTCCCACGTTATTCCTCCTGCTGTGGATGAGGTAGTTGGGATGTGCTCCTCCCCCTTGTGTAGACACTGACTTACCATGTGCCAGTGACTCCACTGTCGCCTCCTGCTGCGGCCCGGATCCTGGACTGCACTGCATTCTATTCCCACTTGTGGATGATAATGACAGTTCAGATGAGGCATGCTCTGTCCCTTCATGTGGGGACATGGAGCTACCTTGTGCTAGTGTACCTGCTGGATGCTTAACTGACAAGATGTGGCAGGGCCAGCCGGTGCCATGTTGATGCTATGCGTGTATCGCGGTGAGAGCAGGCCGGATTTGACTCTGGTTGCCAGCACCACCCAGAGCGACAGGGTTTTCCTCCCATGAGGCATGGAAGAGTAGAATGCGAGCCAATAGGTCTGGTAGTCCAGATGCCATGCCTTGTGGGGTGTCTTAAAGAGTTCTGCGTACCTATGGAATATGTAACAAGGTAGAGAGATAGTCTCGAATGATAGAGAACGCAAAAGTTACGATGTAACCTCAGTTCTCTGAGTGAAGAGACGGGGAAGTTGTGACTGTTACATCTACCCACACCCTGCCCTTCCATTGTTTCACCTAATGAAACTATTCAGGGCAGGTATGAAGTTAAACTAACCCAGAGAATAAATTTGTGGTCTCCAACCAACTTTCCTCAGACTGAAGAAGCTACTTGGATGAGTAGTGAAACGTTTCAACCTAACAAGAAAGGAGTTTCGTTGCCATGACTCAACTTCCAGAAGGGCTCAGGGAATATTAAGCAAGTGTCTCCCTTTTAATATCTCAAGAAAAACATCCTCCTGGTTCCTACTGTAGCCTGTGGTTTAACCTCTAAACACTTGGGTTACACTCTTGTTAAATTAATACAGCAGCCAAATATTCAGTTACAAGCAGTTTTATTAATTTCTAAAATGTAATTTAAAAGAAACCATCTGTTTGTCCTGCTAGACAAAATAGGATTGAAAAAGAGAAGACAGTCAAGAGGGGCAGCACAGTATGGGAACAGGGAGCAGGATAAAATCAAACTCAATACAAAAGAAACAAACCACTCACCAAATCTATATGTGCCCACACCCCAAATCAAAATAACACACTACTCCACTGCAACTCCAAGTGTCACACCAAATAATCCTGCCCCAAGTATGCCCACTGACTGCCACCAGGAAACCCTACAGAGAGATCAGCAGTGGTTATTAAAAAAATGCAACATAAAATAAACCAATAAACACAATTAAAATACTACTAAAATCAAGTGGATGATAATCGAGTCCACAACAACCAAGCAGCCATGGGTTTGTGCCCTTCCCAGGAACAGCTCTGGACCTACAATTCACTCAGCAGCCTGGAAGTACTTGTGGTCCCAGAATTCAGCTGTGCTGTACAATTTAAGCAGCTTCCCAAAGACACCTCAACCTGCACTTATTTTTAGGAACCTGTAGTGAAACAGTTTCTGGTTTTCAGTAAATGTGAATGTTGCAAGCACATGGCAAAGACGCCTACTACACCTCATGTGAAGCCTTATATTAACTAGGCCCCTCCCACTAGTGGTATCATTAGTATTATTCCATTATATATTCTATAACAGGATGATTACTATAGGGGCTACTTCACCAATTTTTTAACTTGCACCACACCTGTTCTTCCTTCCTCACCTGATCGCCACTCTCAATTCAATAGGTTAACTAGAGCCTTCAGTCCCCCACACTACATTATCTTATATTAAGTTCAGCTCAACCTTTAACAGCTACTAAGTTGGTTTGAGCTGATTTCACAGAGGAGAGTTGCTATTATCACTAAAAGCCCAAATCTAATATTATATAAGTTATATAAGTCATAACAGTGGAAAAATACAAGGGGACAAGGAAAGATACAAGGACATCGTGTACTCAATGTTATACTGTAAGGTAATACAAAGAACAATAAAAGAAAGGAATACATAAAAGTTCAGAATCTGCTACCACAGTGCTCTCTAATCACAATTATTTTATTATACTGTAATTTGTTTCAGATTCTAAAAAAAATAACTAGTAACCATACATTTTAAATAAATGTAGATGAGTATATTTGCCTCTGAAATGCAGAAAATTGAAATACTCAAGTATAGTATAAATCTCTCACAATTTTACATAAGTACAGAATAAATGTACTTTGCACCACTGGTCTGTTAAACTGCAGCTGACATATGAAGCAGTCAGCGTGAATAATGTATGTTGTTTTGTCAGCCCTTCAATAGAAGGATGAAGTGCTAAGTAGCTGCAAGCAACAGCCTAAACAACACTTAAATCCTATTTCAATTCAGTGACACAGCTCTGCAACATTTGTGGATCAGTACTGCTGCTGAAATGTGAATAATCTGATGTTTGGATTTTGTCCTGCAGAGAAAAGTTTTTCTCATGTAACTATATTTTTACAAAGCAGTGGATTGGAGGCTTCCTGTAATTTGGAGGGAGATTTGTTGTTGCTTCATGGGAATGTGAAAAGCCAGAGAGCTGGTGTCTCACACCAAAATACTGTTTCTTTCTGGTAATCAGAAATTGTGGCATCGTGGCCTGGAAACTGAACAAAAATATCAGTGTATGGAGCAACACTGGTTCCAGAAAACAAATCTGCATGTTCTCTTTTTAGCTTAGTATCACATTTTATTATTACTTTCCTATTTATCCACTTTAAATGCCAAAAAATGCACAGGAATGCATTTTTAATCATTTGTCTATTAATATTTTAAATTGAAAATAAAAAAATGAGTTGTTTTTCTTCATCTGATTTCAAACTGACAGAGACTGAACAGAAGCTACACAAGTACACTCTTCCCCCACCAACCCTCACCTGCTTTCCTCTAAGAAAATGACCCCCAGGTAACCTTGACTTGACCACAAAGTGTTTCACTTGCAAGAAAACACCTCTGCTCTTCCTATTCAAATCTGTGTGAGATCTATTGCCCCAGTTTGTCCTCAAGGCTTCTCTTGCCACAAGTTCGGCCACATGTCAGCCAAACACAAACCAAATGAACCAAGTGTGCCGAGGTGAAAAATGTTGGATGGCATGTAGATCTGTAGTCTGCACTGACTACTACAGTACTATTACTCCTACTACTACTACTGCAGTGAGCAAGATGTACAATGAAACTTATCTGCAGCCAGGTATAGTAAATCTCTGTTCGCAGTGCCTGGCTGGGGCCCCCATCAGCCAGTCAGGTATGAAAGTTAGCAGTTAAATGCAGCATTCATGTAAATGCTGTTTTGAATGATCACTGGGTCCAGGAGTGGGTGTCATAAATGTGCTATGCCCCACGATGTGTACCTTACATGCACATGTACCTTTACACTTGTTGAACAGGCTTTGAACTCGTACCTACCCTCACACTCGCGCAGAGCACAGCCTGACCGAGCCTCGGCTCAGCCTGTGCCTTGCACCACTGGCTTTAGTATCAGTCTATTCAAATTTGAGGTTATATGATAAATATAGAGGTGAAAAAAACATGAGGCACACAGGTGTTAGTTAGGGGCTGGGGTCAAGGGTGCATTCAACCAAATCCATAAAAAAAAAGACATTAAGGGTCTGCACATCTGAATCAGCACGTGGCAGCAGGGGGTGGAGAAGTGTTAACCTGTGTCTCCTTCAGTGTGCAATACTGTATGTTGCTCTTCAGTGGCACGGTTGACTTCTCACCCACAACACATCACAAACAGGTGTGTCAAGTGGAATCCTACAGTCTACAGCCTTTCTAAATAAAAATCCCACAAGGCCCCTCACTGAACTCAAAACCGCACATTCACAGAATCAGAACTCAATTCTACTGTACTGTCCTACAAACTACGACAAATACATGATGAAAAACTTCTGGTGAACTGTTGTGTTAGAGAAAATCAGTGTTTTCACAAGTTCATACATTGATCATTTAGGATGCATGAAGCAGCAGATTTGGGAACGCCCCTGATTACTGGAGGGCACATGACACTTACTGCTGAAGAGTTTAAAGGACTCAACCATGAAACTGAAGAACTACTGTACACTGAAGGCAGCATGGGCTGAAATGTTTGTGGGTTTTTCCCCGTGTGCTGATGTGTAATGTTGAAAAATATCCAAGAAAATTCCTGTAGGTTTATGTGTCAACGCTCGTCTTTTTTGTACAATAAACATAATTACCTTTTAAATCACTCTCATGTAATGTGATTTTTCAACCTCTCAGCTCCTCAGTTTGTGTCCAGCTGTTTAAGAGCAGCTTTATTTCTGAACATGCGTCTCGTCTAAATATAATCAGCGTGTCTGCTGCTGCTGTTGTATTTTAGCTTTGTTCCCCTTCGCACTTTCTCAGTCATGCAGTTTCCGCGTTGCTAATGTTACCAAAGAGGAAGTGAGAATGGCCTGTTGAAAGCCCCATGAAGAGCTGCCGCACCAAGCATAGCATGATGAGAAGGGGAAGTGTGAGGGACACCAAGGCTCACAAACATCAAGTCCTGTAAAACAGACAAACACATTCTTCTCTCAAACAGGTAAGACACAGACTTTATATCTCGTCCTTTGTGTTTGAATAGAAATGTTTTGAGTGTTTCACTGATGCTTGATTCTTCATCATTATATAGAGATGTGGTGACGTTATGAACAGTCCTGTGAAGAAAATGAAACAAAACAATGTAATCTAACAGTTGTCGAACTCCAACAACATCATAGTGTATAAAATTTGTGACTTCACTGAAAATGAATTAAATTTAAATGTGTAGTTTTAGATTTAGATTTAGATTTAGATTAATACGAGCAAAATAGTTCTGACATGAATCCTTGTTAAACGTTTTGGACATAATTATTATCACATGTAACTCTGTGGCTACTTAAGAGGAACGTTTTACCCACGCACACGTGTTATTTTTACATTTTGGAGAAGATGCTGTGTTTCAGTGATGTCATCAGCAACATCCCCGCTACAGTGAACGCGCAAAACAAACACAAAATGTCTGTGAAATGCACTTTGTTCCTGTAAACCCAAACACAGGAAGTGAGCTGTGTCAGCATCGTCTCTCTGCAGGGTGACCGTGATGTTTTGTCAACTTCAAGACAGCCAGAGACGGGCACACCCACACATAACCCCCCCCCCCACACACACACACACACACACCCACACACCCACACACAATCTAAATATTATGCTACTTTTGAGCGTGGATCAGAGTCACTTTTACTTGTGCTGTTCATATG
The DNA here is from genome assembly GCA_032362345.1 of Sandelia bainsii. Lineage (NCBI taxonomy): Eukaryota > Metazoa > Chordata > Actinopteri > Anabantiformes > Anabantidae > Sandelia > Sandelia bainsii. The sequence continues at coordinate 2,005,430 of JAUMHL010000030.1, forward strand.
AGATCAAATGTGATCATTTTGACTGTTTGTGTTGTTGCTGGTGTTGCAGGTCTGATCAGAAGTGTTGCGCGATGGCTCAAGGATGCCTCAAGTGTTTAAAGTACACCATGTGTGCTGCCAACTTCCTTTGTTTTGTATGTATTATCAGTCACACAGCATCACAGTCACATGTCATTATAGTGTTGTAGATATTGTGGAATAGTTCAGCTAATAACATGGAAATGTTGATTTGATAATATCCACGTGTAACACCTGAACACCACCTGCTTTTTTTGTTAAGGATGCAATTACTAGTTAAAAGGCTGCAAAAACTGTTTCTATAACTATCTATTGATAATTTTGTATAATAAGTGTATTTAAATCATAATGAGTGGTTGTGGTACAAATTCAAAGGGGACAGAATCTACTAATAGAAGCTAACAGATAATGTATGCTGTAAGTTATGGAAGAGGTTTAGGGCCAGAGTTCTGACATTTTTCTGACTTGCCAGAATTCTGAAATGAAAGTCAGAATTGGAAAACACAATGTAGACTTTTTTCCTCGGAATTCAGATTTTTTTTTCAGAATTCTTTAAACTTATAATTCCAATATCAAATTCAATCTAAAACATAAGAACTCAAATGGTTTTAGGGTGGACCTAATTCTCTTCCGTAATATTTAGATTCTTTACTTAAATATATTAATCAATAAAATGTAGGGCTAAAATGGAAGTAGTAAAAATGATCCTGTCCGTGGTATCATTAGTATTATTCCATTATATATTCTATAATAGGATGATTACTATAGGGGCTACTTCACCAATTTTTTAACTTGCCCCCTACATTCATAGTTTGGAGAGAACATGAATGGTTTAAAAAACAAAATAAAAATATCTCTCTGATTATATCTAAAAAAAAAAAAGTCTTTCAGATGACTGGAGGTAAATTTCAGTTCATGTGATGTCATTTGGAGAAGTTCTGGAGGAGCAGATTGACCAAGGCTACAACATCTGCACTATGAGCAACCAGGTGACACAACATGAACTGAAACCTCCCACAAATGATACTGAAATACAGGGATGACAGAAGGATTGTTCATAAACACGTACTCAAACTAGAACCATAAGAAGCAAGTTGAACTACTGATGTACTACTGTTCTGCTGTACATGAACCTATAGCAGTACATTGTTTTTTAATTCATCTGTTATGTTAATCACAACTTCAGCAAAGTATCTACAGCTGTTAGATACATTTATTGTACTAAAAAATGTGTGTGAAATATAAAGTACTTGTATTACATTCCAGCACTGGTGGTGCTGCTCAGTGAAGTAGAAGTCAGATGGATGTTTCTGTGTGACAGAACCTGACTGTTGTGTACATTTCCTCTCTGTCAGATGTGTGGCGTGGCAGTGCTGGGCTTTGGTGTGTACCTGACGGTGAACTTCAAGTTGGCTGCACTCAGCCCTAACTTGGCCAAATTCAGCATTTCCAACTTATTGCTGATCACAGGCATCATCATAACCTGCGTGTCCTTCCTGGGATTCCTGGGTGCTCTGAAGGAGAACCGCTGTCTCCTCCTCACGGTACCACACACGCAGCACCTTTGGCAGGGGCAGACCTACAGGGTGGCAAGGGGTGACTGCCACCCACCCTCACCATATCATGCCACCAGATCTGCCACTGACATCTGTGCCTTTGTTCTAGATCATTTGCAAATTTACATGTGGGGAGATCATTTTAACCAATAGGAGGCTTAGGTCTTATTTTTAATACAGTGCTTTGATAATTTACTAATATTTTTTTTGCAATAAACCAGAATTTATGCAAATATGTTACTATCATATATTTGAATGCATCTGAAAGATTAAATATACAATTAAAACAACACAACAACAACTGTTGTGAGCTACTCTGTGCTTTGTTCACAGTTTTTCCTGATGCTGTTTTTCCTGATGTTGGTGGAGCTGACTGTAGCATGTTTGCTGCTCATGTATGAAGGACAGGTAACATCACATCCATCAGTACTTAGTTTGTGTTATGTGCTTATTATCACGTTCTAAACTGTGTATTATCGCACCTCTCTACTTAGATTGGTAATTGGGTGAAAGACGACCTGAATAATGGATTGAAGAACATCAAAGTAAGTCCTGGAAATTCAACAGACCTGAAGAATGATTGGGATTTGATCCAGATGCAGGTAAATGCAAGCGCAGACAGACAGCTCATACAATGTAATGTGACAAATGCCTGTGTGAATTTTCCAAAATGCTGAAACCCATGTGATCTCAGTCTGTTTCCTCTGAATGATTTGTTCCAGCTCCATTGCTGTGGAGTCAATAATGCAACTGACTGGGACAACAATATTCCTGTATCTTGTGACAAGAAATATGAGAAAAAGGTAGACAAATGTAGCCCCGTGTAAACAACTTCAAACAGGGCTTGTCCTGGTCAGGGCTCAGTGTCTTTACAACAAATGATTTTCCAGGAGAAGGCTGGTGGGTCACTTGTGCTCTAAACTTACAAGTTCCTCTACGGGGATGGCTCCTTTAAAGCACTTAACATGTTATCATTCTTTCCCACCACACAAGATTAGTACTCTACAGCACAAAAAAATACAATAAAATGAAAAATAATACAGCCAGAGAACAACTGTGGCAAGTAGAAGTAGTACACTAGTAAGTCAAAAGGTGATCACAGCAAGTACTGATTCAATTTAGTTTTTCTGATTACTTCACTTTGTAAGAAATTATTGATTAAATAACTATTAGCACCACTCACTTTTAGCAATAAGACTTGACCATTTGGTGTGACATAAAAGTAGTGAGAGTCAGTAGTTTTGCTAGTATTATATTGACAGTTTTGAGTTTTTTATGCATTTGTATATTTCATCTATGAATATCTAGTATTCCTGCTATTCAGCTGCAGCTGTAGATCAGAATGACAACTGGTCTAAAGTGTCCAGGTAGTGGTCACATGTCACAGTTCATTTCAAATCTCTGTTCTCTGTCCACAGGGATGTTTGGCAAAGCTGAAGAACCTCTTTGAGGAAAATTTCCTACACACTGGGATTTCTGTCATTGTTCTCTGCATTATAGAGGTAATGGTGGACGAATTACAACATTTACTGAATGTAACCAGCAAACTGCTGAGGAAAGCAGCTTTTGTTAACTTCTCTATTCTAAATCTCAGCACACACACTTGAAGGTGAAGTGGTGAAGGAAAAGGCAGCATTTAGAGTCTGAGGAAATGAAACACTCTTTTTGATAAGTAATTAATATAAATCTAATTAAACAGCTAGACAGTATGGTAGTCCAGTGTGGCCAAAGTTGCTTGTTCCCATGCACTTGAATACAATTCAATGATCTTTTCATCCAGAGGAAGTACAATTAATAAGATGCTTTTAGTCCCCTTTAGTTCAAGTTTTGGTTGTCTGGCTGATAGTCATAGGCTTTGTATATATTATATATATATATATATTGTATACAGTATATTAGCATTTTTGCATCAATGCTGATGTAGTGTCACATGTCATGTGTTTTTTGCATGATCACATGCACAAACAAAGATTTTTTGTTGGTTTCTGTACATTATATTGTGATAAATATTTGGGAGTATATACTTTATTGTTATTATGAACTTTATTAATCTCCAAGGGGGAATTGTCATAGACAGGCTGTTCGGTGTACAATTGCTGAACCAACTGCACACAGCCGCGCCCCCTCAGAATTTTCTAACTCAAACTCTACATGAAAATAAAATGGTGGGACAGTAAATATAGCACAGCTGACTTGTTCATTTTATTTTAGTTTGTTGTACTTCTCCCACCTAGCAAAAAACACAATTATCACAGCATCGAGTCTTTCAAGGTCTGAAAAATAATCTTTATTCAAAAACTCTATATTAAACAATAATTACATAAATGGATTGTAGCAGCGTTTTACTTACGTACTTAAGTACAGTACTTGAGTAAATGTACTTAGTTACTTACTATTTTGGTAGCACATATATAGATTTTGATGTTTGTACACCTAATCAAGTAATTACATCAATAGTAATATATCAGTGCTGAACCAAACATGTTATATTTTATAATGAACTTTGTGTTCTTGTGTGTCGACAGGTTTTGGGGATGTGTTTTGCCATGACACTCTTCTGCCACATCAGTCGATCTGGACTTGGCTACAAGCTATAGACCACATTCACTCTTGAACAACATATTCATTAGATGGTTATAATTGTACAGTTCTGTCCTTTAAACAAATCACATATGTAGAAGACGAGAAAACACACAGACAGCTTAATTTTGTCATTTGATTCTGTCTTTTAATGTGACAAATGTTAACAAGCAATGTAAAAGAAAACTTTAAAAAAGATGATACACCAGGTCAGGTCTTCTGTTGCAGTGAGATGAATGAGTACAGAGATATTTCAGTCTAAGGTGTGAAATGAAAATGACTGGTGGCCAAGTTCCTCCAAATATATCTGTACACATTTTGTAACTAGTCATTATGAAAAGCAACTGTTTCTGTCAAACACTGCACATCTACATATTATTCTTCAACAACTTTTACTGACGACTTCTGCTAATCCTATCTTATAAAGTATTGTTTACAGTATTAAATCAATGTGGCTTCAGTTTTATTTGTGACTGTTTTTTTTCCACTTAGAAGATCAGCACTTCCTGTCTTTTAGCTTGCAGTTCACCCATCTGTGGCAGAACATTAAAAGTAACCGCTTCCTCTTCTGACCCCGCAGGTTCCTCTAAAATCTCATTGTTTTACAGCTGTTTCTCCGTAAGTTATTTAAGAGGCGTTCACTTACTCCGTCATATTCATTTCAAACACCCAAGAGAGTCGAGCCAAGAAACGGACACAAACATATGTAACACAGATGAAATTTATTTATTTAAAGAATAAATCCTGCATCAATATTTTAAGACAAAACTAAAAAAATACTAAGATTTCCTTTACACTTAAAATTATTTTGTTCTTTTTGAAACCATCACACAAAAATAGAAACAAGTACAATTTTTGTAATTAAAAAAAAAATGTAACTGTACACAGCAGAATATACCACTTATTGCAAACTGAACACCCCTGACACCTCACAAACTAGAAACACATTATTGCAATTCACCTTACAGATATGGAAAAAAAAAAAAAAAAAAAAAAAAAAAAAAACTACTCTGATATCTTGCTCATCCTCTTCTACTCTTTAACATGCAGCTGTGCTTCCCCTCTGGTGCCACATAGAGGTCTCCAGAGGCAGCACAGTATCTTTTACATGTCATCGAGCCACATGGATCCACTTTTTAAAAAACTTTTTTGGACAGTCCACGCTGACGACAAACGCCTTTTGTTGTCCTTGCTGAACTGGGAAATAAAGAAACCTCCACTACTCCGCCTGAGTGGCAATGCACTTTTGTCATTGTTTCACAGGAAACCTGGTCTGACGTTATTGTAAAGCACTCCTGATTTTGGGTAATAAAAATAAAAAAAGAGAAAAAAAAAAACCAAGACATTCAGTTCACTTGCTATTGCTCAACTTTTATAAAAAGCAGCTCATTTTAAAAAGTTGGGTTTATTCCATTCAGCAGCCTTACGCCATTCAACTATGTGTTGTGTACGCTACACAAAAAAAACAAAAAACAATCACAGGCCAGGCTCACAATGAACACATCACGCACCAAAATAACAAGTTACTCCTACAGTATTTAAAAGTGTTGCCATTAATAAACGCTATCGTAGTGAAACCTTGGAACAAAATGTTGTGAAAACTAGTCTAGTTCAATAACTAGTTTGTGCTCAAGATGTTGACAAGAAAAGGAACAGGAATAACCCAGCAAGTAAATGGTTATCAGAATAAAAGTCAGTTGAAAGAACAGACAGTACCGTGCCTAAAAGATGGAAAGAGCCCCTGGCCGTGAAATAAACATTTCCAAAGGGTCATCTCTCTCTCTCTAAATATGTTTTCACCTTAAAGAACCCCGGCTGCAGACAAGAACATCTGCAAAGACATCAATAAATAAGAGAAAGACAGCAGCAAAGTCTTTCCAAACCCTGGTTCACAAATCCCAAACCCCTTGTACTAAAACCAATTATCCAATCCCCCCACCCCACCCCCACCGTGACCCACCAATATAACTGGAGTATGTAAGAATAGGTAGGGTTCCCAGCCCCTAGTTTGACAATGTTAAAATATCAAAGGTATAAATGTGTGGTCTGCTGTCAGTTCATTAATGACGCAGACATTCAGCTCTATTCTGCTCAATGCTGTCACATCATGTACGGTTTACAGAGAAGCACAGCCAGTTCACACGACATCAAACACCACCCTCACTGCTGCTGCTAGTATTTACACTCGAGTGCGACGTTAAAAGCTGTTAGTATCATAAAGCTAATTCTTTAGAAAGATTACCACGTACATCAGAGAGCTGTCAACTCTACACAGATCAATTCCGATTAAAAAACAGAAATTACTGCTGTAAGGACTGACGAAGAAAACTCACCAGTTGTTAAAAAACAAACAGTACGGACATAAAATTCCCACATTGTTGTTACTTTTACATCCAGGAAAAAGAACGAGTACACAAGGGAAGAGTGCTGTGAAGTGTAAAACTTTATGAAAAATGTCTGGTTGAAAACCCCTGAGGCAATCTGAAGTATATGTCTACATGGGATAACTGGTACATTTCCACCAGAAAGTCCCTTGTACTTTTCTTTCCCAGGAACTAAACTCCAGGAACCCTGAGGACCAAAGCCAGGAGAAGATTAGGCAAGTAAATGAGGCAGCTGATTTATCAAATGCAATCGCCTGCTTTTTATGCACTCGTTGGCCCTTTGCTCCAGAAATGTGACTGTCCCATCAAAGCAAAACAAAACAAGCCCCATGTACAGCAGATTTTTAAAGATGCTGGCTGTTTGTGTAAAATGTTGAGTAATGTTCACCACTGGAGGGCCTGGCCCTAAAGATAAACCCCCAACTATGTACTTTTTTGGTTTTGGACTCAGAACTAAATTTAGACCCCAATTCCTCCAGTGGAGATAAAGGTAGATGAATTAAGTTCCTGAAAAGGTTAAGTGAACCTACATTACACAAACATGGACAAGAAGTCAATCAAATGTTCAGAAAAAATTTCTGCTTCTATGTATTGTTTGCTCGCAGGCAGTAAATCTTAAAATACTTGGATGGAAACCCAGCAAAACATCTTGGTTACTGCGTGAGCGTGTGTGAATCTACTGGTAGAACTGTTATGTAACCTGAAAGCTGATGTTACTGATAAACACACTTTCAACTCTGTGGTTGAAGGAGATGATTTCAGTTCTGTATTTAATTTTTTTCTCATCATGGCTTATATTTGTTCCAAAAAATATGACAAGTCCAGGAATGCCTGTTTCTACAGAAAGTGTATCTGAGGCTGAAGAGCAGAAGCCGTGTGTTATTCTGTTGAAGCCCTACTGGAATGACAATGAAAAACAGTGGTAGCAGAGGCACTAACATGAAAAAAGCTATCAGTGAATACAGCACTTCCAACTTAGTGTCACAAACCGAAGAAGCAGAAAGAAAAAGCAGCTTGTCTAGTAGCAATGTAAGGCACCTTGTTTTAACAAGTACATCTGAAGTTATTACACAGTGTGGTCTCAGACTTTTGGGCCCTGCTGGACGTCCCTATTTACTGGAAAATTACATCCTGAAACTGCCTCCACCTGAGCACTGAGCTAGAATCAAAAGAGAACAGTTAACTACCTGCAGGCCTAACCTGTGGATCACACTGGCAGCACCGTAATAAACAAGTCACCGTTTGATTTGTTTGTATTTCTTTTCCAGAGGTGAGACCAGAAAAAGCCACCAAACAGTGGTCCACAAACACTGGCTCTACACATTCTTTACTTAATTAGATTTCAGCAACCAAGTACATGCTGAGTACAACGTTTTTTGGAATCTCAAAAGATTTTCATGTTTACCTACAAATCTAATTTTGCTTTTTGAACATTCACGTTTGAGGAAAAGAAGTTGAAGTGGACAATGAACACTTCAATATTTCTGGTCATCTGAGGCTAAACACAGATGTATTAATTGTGGTAAACTTGTCAAATAACTACATTTCAAGTGGGATGACTAGCAAAGCCAAATTTTCTACAGAAACTTAATCTTTTCAACAGAGGAATCAGCAATGAAAATCTCTAAATTATTCTCAAATGAATCCAATATACCCACTCACATAGACATCACTGGTTTCCTCATCCCAAAGTGAGTGGGCTGACCTTACACCAGGTCAAAAAACTTCCACATTTTATTGTACAATATAAAATTCTTCAGTAATTCTTTGAGATTTTTTTTTTCCCAAAGCTTTTACAGGTCTTAAGGGGTGGTTTCTAACAAGTGGCTAAGTGATAAGAGAAGAGATAATTCCGCTAAATTAAATTAGAAACTGGAAGCTTAGTGGTGCTGTTGTTGAAGCCATGTCATCGTGGTGTAGTTCAACAATAGATTTCTACTTCTGGTGATTCCATTTAGGCTTTACAAACATTTAGGCATCAAACTTTTTGTTGTCTGCAATAATCCAGAACTCAGTGGAAAAATCCTATATGCTTTTTGTTGAGGGAACCAGGGTGATGCTAACTTGTGGGCCTATAAAAAAAAACCCTACTTGTGGCACTCTATCATCCAGAGAATTCTTCCATTACCATTTGCATGTAAATTAGAGAGCAACCCAGACACTGTCTTCAAGTAGAGGTTCATCATATCACTGATTTGTCATGACTACAAGACTCGAGACAGAATGCTTGGAGACGCTGCAGGATTTTCAAACTGAGTGTTTTGTTTTTTTTAAACCAGTTACAGACAACGCCACAGGGATTCATAACTTATATATTTTTTCTGCCATTTGACTCGATACCTGTTGCAATTCAAGTTTTACATCGCTGGCCAATGTTTATAAAAGCTGGGGCAAATGGCACTCAGAGTTTATGAACACCATTTCTGTTTATCAGAAGCTTACTGAGCCCTTTAGTATTTACTTTTCACAGCTTCCCACAGTGCATCCAAACCAAAGCAACCGATTAACCAAACTACTCAGTGCGTGAATACATTTCCAACACCCTACTATCGTACTACTTTAAGTCTCTATGTATGGGCACATAAGTATGAACTATAGATGAGTGGCTAATTCATGTGCAACATTTAAGACAATTAACAATAGCAAGTGACTTGTTGAAGCTGTGTGCTATGGCAGTGGAATGACTTCGAGTGAGTGTCTCATAGAAAAAAACTCAACTGAAAATTCACTATACGTAGCAGCAACACAACTAACCGTTTACATTAAGAAGACTGAACGTTGCTAAGATCCATCAGATCCCCATCAGGCTAAAATGAGTAACAAGTAAAAGTCATCTCATCTGCAATCCTGCCATCTGGACTGTGAGGACATTCTGGTTTTAACATAGTGAAAAGGAATCTGTGGAATAAAAAGCCTTGTGAGCTCCTAATTTGTAAGCTGTGGCCTCTGGTTTGTAAATGTGTCTGTCATTGTGTGTTATGATAGACTAACAAACTGAACTGATTTTACACATTAGACTACATTTTCACCTGTTGTGAGTCAATCACCAACGGGGTTTTACTGAAATGGTGAATTGATCAACAGCAGGGCAGCAATCGAGAATCCTTAATGGAAAGTTTCTTAATATTCTACAGGGTGTTAGTGTCCTGTGATGTTATGTTTGAAATGCTTTTTTTCCCTGCAAAGGCTAAAAAGTGCGGAGAAAATTCTAACATTTAGGTTTGGAAACACCAAGTACTACACACTGCACAAAATATTGGTCCTGACAAGTTAATCCTGTGTTCACTCTGAAATTATTGCAAAAACTCAAACTAATTCCAGTGGAGCCAGGTAAATAACAGAAGTTATGTGAAGTCAATGTGCTTCAGGAACTGACAGCATGTTTATGTCGGACATTACTGTGAATTTGACTGAGTCAAATTGTTCCCCCTCAACAGGGTTTTAAGACTTAACGGAGATTAAAGTGAATGTATCGTTTCTACCCCTCAGGCAGCAGGGTGTCAATGGAGTGCCACGTCCCGCTGGGTTAGCTGCTCAACTTCCACAGATCAAATGCTCTTTTGCTGTTTGACTTTATATTAGTTCAAGGCAGTGTCCACATTTACCCTTGTGACTTAAAACACAAAGTACAAATACACTTGAGGTCATTTATCTAAAAAAGACAAGTTAGAGTTAATTGTGATTAAGTAAATTTGGGTTTGCAGACAAATTTTCTGCATGTGCAGAGAAATTCACCAATTCCTATTTTATTTTATTTAAATTTTACTACAACTTTTTGCATAGTTCAGTGTCAGAAGTTGCTAATTCTGGGCTTTAAGTGTTACCTTCCTGTGCCTCACCTTATTGGTTTGCTCTTGGTGGTGGTTAAATATATGTCTTGTTTAATTTATTTTAACTGAAAAAAATCTGCAAATACAGTAAATATTGGAGGCTGGAGAAAAAAATGTTCCATCACTAACTTCACATCTCTGACCTCATTTACATTGCATTATACTAAAAGTGCAGCAAGACTGCTGAGCATTAGAAGTGTGTAAGCTGACCAGCTGACCTGAACCAGCAGCCCCAGCATGGTGAACCGATTTAAAGTTTCGCCGATGATCACAACGCTTCTCAAAGATCTGAGTAAGACTGAACATGGCAGCATGTTTGTACATTTATCTACTGCGAAACATAATGCACGTGAACGTGTTGATCAATTTTCTCCGCCAGCCTGATCACAGACATTTAAACATATTCTGAGATACAATAGACCAGATGTTGTATAAAGGAAAAGAACATTCACTATCAGACTAAGCAAAAAGTTTAGGTTATTACTGCAGTCTGTTACTGAGATTTGTGCCAAGTGGTGCAGCTCCAAGGCTCTGCAGGGGCAGAGAGAGTTGGGGGTGGTGGTCTGTGGAACAGCCGGCTGTGGCTTCGCTGAGGTGTGGGAACGCTGATGTTTTGAACAGGGTGACAGTCTCTCTGCCCATACTGCAGGGAGCTTAAAGAGGCAACAGCCTGGTGGTGTGCAACAGGAGGGGATTCAGATCCTCAGCATGGACGGCCCGATGGAGCGATGGCTCTGAGCGACTCCGCTCAATTTTTGGCAGCAGGTCTTGCACCTGCTCTATGGCCACGAGGATCTGAGGAGCAAAAACCACAGGGGAAAAAAGTAAAACTGACAACATAAGATTTAAGTATGGTATTCATATAGTAAGAACACTGACATTAAAATAATCAACTTAACTTAAACATGATTACAGCAACAGAGACTAGCAGTTCTAACACTTGTTGCTCTGACTACACCCACAAGTAAAAGAACAACTATGCCACAATTGCTCACATCACACTAGACAAAAAACACTATGAATGCTTGTGGGCTTATTAAAAAAACTTCCCCAAAACGAAATGGCAGACGGCAATAACCACCATCACTACTGAAAGGAAAGTGCTTCTGATGTTTCATCAGTGCTTTAGTGCTTATGTTTTGGATTAGCATTTTCTGTATGGGTAACCTACACACTGCTCACCTGTGGAAACAGGGGCCTCTCGTCACGTTTGAACTTCAGGCAGTCAACAATAAGCCTTTTCATTGACTTGGGTGAGGTACTATACAGCTTACTGAGGTCTGGAGACAAGTAACCACGTCCAACCATAAAGATTATCTAAGAAAGAAAACCGAGAGGAGACAGTTACTTAAAGCTGGGAATGTTAGACAACCATCATACATATGTGGTGGCTCCATCTGTTGGTCACTTAGAGAAACACTTTGGCCAACAAAAAATGATTTCTGTAGTGTTTTAGTGTTTGTCATGACATCTGATGCAGACAGTCATGGTTTCCACAAGATGAACCATGATGGCTTTTGTGTTGCCCAGAATAATAATACAACTAACAACACTAACAAAGGAATGCTTATGGGTATTAAATGATGTTGGGATTTGATAGCCAGCTGTTCCTCATGCTCCTAAATTTAAAGTGTGTTCAATTATCACCTATGGTAACATTTTTAGAACGGCTGATTGAATAATTGGATTTTCTGTTTTAGCCAGAATCACTGTTGTGTTAAGACAAAGTACACTGATGTAACCTGGTCTCTGTTGTTGATATTGGAGTAAGGCAGGGTCCCTGACATCAGCTCAAACAGCACAACTCCGTAGCCATAAACGTCAGACTGGAACGTGTATGGGTTCCTGTCTTGCATTCTGATCACCTCAGGAGCCTTAGGAAAAAAGAAGAAATGAGGGGGGAAAAAAAGACACTTCATTTGAGATCTTTCATTTATTGTTATGAGACATTAAACATTACTTTATATTTTTACAACCACTACACACTTGTCTTACACATTTAAAATGCACAATGAGAAAGTCAGCGCTTATTAATAATAAGAGAAATATATCAAGCACCGTGAGGAAAATCATTATCTCAACTCTGGGCGAAATTTTTTTTTATTTTACCCAGAATCCTGCAGTCCTAATCTGTAGTTTGGTTCATGAAAGTCTAATTAGATAAATCTATACAGAGAAAATGTAAGTTCCCATCATATTATTCTGAGTTGTTAGATATGAAACAGATCATGAAATACATAACATATGTACGAATGTACCCTATGTACAAATTACTTGTCATGTCAACAGAAGTTGACTCCTGTAAGAGAGCTTTGGTACCTATGCTAGACCAAATACAATAAAGTAGATGCTTACCATCCAGAGAATGGATCCACTCGGCTGTTCAACCTGTTGAGAGCCGCTCCACCGAGACTTCACTGTTGCCAAGCCAAAGTCCCCAATCTTCACAGTCCAGCCCTCATGGAGAAAAATATCTAAGAGCAGAGCTCAGGAAATATTAAAAAAGACGAGTGAACAGATTCCTGGACTTAGTTACAATAACACCCTTTAACAGACAAGAACTGATGAGAAGGGAGAGAAAACAATAAAGGTTTTTACAAAATAGAATTTGAATAAGTTGACTAATTTTTGTCAACAAAAACTGATAAAATGTGTGTATTGATTACATGTACATTCAAATGTTTGAGTGTTATCTGGTCTGTGTGTATGTTTTAATACTAGGAGACATGAAACAGTAACAAACAGTATTTAACCCTAATGGTCTTTGACTGTTCTATACATATCTTCCTATTATAAGGCTGTGACTCGTGTGTGGTTAAACGTTTGCTAGCTACAGAACATTGTGTTAAAAATTACCATTGTGGTTATGGGTTCAGTGCACAACGATGTAAGCTCAAACACCTACATAGATCTCTCTCACACAGGTGTTAACTAGCATTTAAAACCAAGCACTGAACAATAAAAGGATACTGTTTGATTTCAGATCTCGATGAATTATGTTCTTCGCATGAAGATAACTGAGAAAAAGAGTAACAAAAACAAAAACAAAAACAAAAAAAAACGAAATCAATTTAATCTACATGAGAAAAATCTGTGAAAAGAATTGACACCACAATTTTAAAAAATAGAGACCGTGTTCAACCATCTGTTTTTTCAGAGTCTGTCCTAACAGTCTTTATTTTTACCATTACATGCCTGACAAAGGTTAAACTAATATAAGCAAGCTTAGAAAGTTTTACATGAATGAACTGTAAATAAGATCAATCTATGGACTGAATAGAATAATAAAATCTTTACTGAACTAAGAGAACACAAAGTTGTGAACTGAAGAAAAAAAAAAGAGCCTGACAAATGACAGTTGATGTCTGGTAATTCAAAAAGGGGGTGTCCATAGTGAAAACGCGATAATTGGAAAATTGCAGCAGCTCTTACTCCATGCCCTGTGCCGTCTGTCTGGCCACATCAATGCGACGCATAGTGTCAAACTTAGTTTCCGTGACATGCAGATGGCGATACAGGCTGCTGCCTTCACACCACTGTGTGATGATAGCAAAATTGGGTTTAGTCATGTAGCCCATGAACAGCAGGATGTTGACGTGGCGGGTCTTCCTGCAGGGAACAGTAATACTGTTAGAAATTTCATTGTCTCATTCAGCTCAGATTCAAATGAAGGTATACTGTGTGTAATAGCTACTGTGTTAATCTCTCAACAGTGCACACAGGTTCATTTTAATATCCCACTAAGCTAGTCTTTTTTTGTTTGTTTCTTGTTTCTTTTTGTTTGTTAACTCAGAGAGCACTACTCACCTCAAGACTTGCATTTCATTTTTGAAGGCCTGTAACTGCTCAGGTGTTGGCTCTGTTACTTTAAGGATCTTGATTGCCACGTCTCCGTGCCATTTGCCCTTAAAAACCGTTCCAAAGGAACCAGCGCCTATTCGCTTTAGAATGGTGACTTCTCGAGAGTGGACCTCCCAGTAGTAACTTGAGTCTCTGTAGCCTCCTCGGTGCTGAAACAACACATGGATTGAATGTTCTGAATTACTAAATCACACTGCAAGGGCGTCACTTTACGTAGCCTTTTAGCCCAACCGGTTTGTGAATGGATCTGTGAATGTCCATACACCTGCCTGAAGACATAAGAATAAGCTCAATCACTACCTACCACTTTCTTTTTGTCGTCAGATGAGGATGGCTTGCGCTCCTTGTGCTCTGAAGGGGACTTTGGTGGTCTCCTCCCTGGAGAACCAAGAGAAGGTGGGCTGGTGGAGGGCTTCGGTGAGGGCTCGGGACCTATGTGTACAGAATTGAGAAATGCCACAACGAGAGATGAGTCAAAAGCAGAATAATAAAGAAACCTGTACAGTTAAAATACACAAAAAACAACAAAACAAATTCTGAATTAAAAAGGGGGGAAAGAAACGCACCCATTGTGTTGTTGAATTTTAGTGCTTCCTAAAAGGAAAATAAACACAGATTCATTCACAGGTCAATAAGCAACATTTTATACTACATTCAGAAAATTACTTGAAGTACATTTTCTCTGCTCTAATTGTTCATCACAAAACCAACACAGGGGTTTAGCGTCACAGGGTATTACTATAACCATTGGAAATATTTCACATGCAACACAGACACTCTCCACTAGTAGAGCAACCATAGTGCTGCTGTATAGACAACGGTTTCAAAAAGTCAAGCAGCTAAGTGCTGGTCATGGTGGAATAGTGTAGCAATAGTAGTATTAAGAGTTTTTATTATTTACCACCAGGTACCATTGTATTTGCCTGTAAACTGTAACCACTCACTTGATGCATAGATATAACTTAAGCAGTGAGCACTGACCTCTATGATGCTGACACCAACAGGGCCCACTGTGCTGACCATATGAACATTGGGAGTAGAGGTGGAGCGATGTCTCTGTAGAGACTGGCCATCTCCACCAGGTATGGGGAAGCGAAAGGCTGAGGTCGGGGACAAGAGGTCCATCCTGTGTGATGAAGCAAAACAAGTGTCAATGCGCATTTGAATACTAGTTTCAACATCTAAGACTATGTTGTCCTTTGAAATATAACATTATTTGCTTATAAGAGGTGCTTACTGTATATACTTTTATATATGTATATTGTGTAAGGTTCTAAACCTTACACTGTAAAGTGCCTTGAGATGACTTATTTTGTGATTTGGCGCTATATAAATAAAGTTGAATTGCTTACCCAGCAGGCTCTGGGGTTAAGGGTATGTTGCTCTGTGATGGGGAATTTTCTGGCAATAGAATCTGTGGGTAGTCTTCTGTGCAAGGATTAGAATCACACCTGGGGAAAAGATAGGAGTAAAAGGGATGGAACAAGGGGTCAGACAAAGGGACACTCACTTAAGGACTTCAAACTGGTGAAAATCTGGTTATGCTGAATTTATGCTTTTTCAAACTGGACTTTCTGACTCAAAGCCAGAACCAAAGCTGAAACCAGGATCTGATGAGCCCGCTTACTGAATAATTCAGTGGTTACCTCTCACTTCTCTCACAAACATTACAATGTAATTGATTTATCAACAAAAACAAAGCGTTTCATCCAATACTAGAATTATTATTTGGTTTAATTTGATTTGTTCTCTAGCAATGTAGCTTTCCCCTTACATATGCTAGGTGTGACAGCTATGCTAAAAAACAAAAAGTGTCAAGTCGAAAACTAATACTTGACCTTGATGTCATCATATGACCAGAAAGGTGTCTAGTGCCCTTATACAAGTACATACACTAATAAACATTGCACGTCACTTGTTCTCCAACTCACCGTTTGCTCACGGTATCCATGTCCACACAAACAGTAGGGACTTTGCTACTGCAGTGCTGGTGAAATTTGTAGCCGCATGTCTGACATCTGAAGCCATTAAAAAGAAACTTGTGGCAAAAATCACAGTAAGCTAGCTTGAAGAAGGTTTTCCGTACCTGCAGAGATACAGAGGTCACAGTACTCACTCACTTCTAAATATTCAGACAAAAACAATTAAGAACCAAAAGGGTATTTTTATCAAGTTCTTGATTGGTTGGCATGGCGTAAATATATAGTGTCTGAGTAAAGCCACAAAAAATGTGTGTGTGCCAGTTACTCACAAAGTTGTGCATGGTGAGGGGAATATCATCCAGGACCTCGACTAAAAGTTCCTCTCCAACCAGAGGAGTGATGTCTGTGTCCCAGTCTGTCAGTCTCTTACGACTGAAAAGGAAAAGACGTGAAAAAGAAAAGTTTGGGCATATTTTCTTTATATAAAGTCATACATAATAAAATGGTGTTTGACTTACTAACAACTTGTTCATTAGCCTGCGTCAGCAATACTACATGATTAACTCACATTGACTTGTATTTATGATATGACGAAACCCAGTCTAACATGTGCAGTGCAGACAAAAGCAGTCAGATGATCGGACAGAGTGTAAACAAGCAGTTTATCCAACAAAGTAAACCACACTATTTGTAGATAAAACAAAGTGGGTGTACTTAAAATGTGTGAAGATGGAAAAACTCCGTGTGTAAACACAACTCCAATAAGTAAGGTAAAAGTTAAAGTTGAATAAACAACACGGTCTGTAGACTGTATCGGATGTTACAACACAATTTATTGCACTGAAATATTTGACTTTGAAAATCTAAATCTGAAAGTATGTTGCCCGAATATCACTTTCTGGAATTAAATAGAGATCAGGGATTGTATTTATCAAGTAACTCTGAATCACCATTAGGCATGGCGCTCAAAGTTACAAAGGACTACACACTCTTACCTCAGAATAGGACACTGTGCTTTGTAGAATGTAAATAAAACACAATGCAGTGATTTGCAAATAATTTAAAAACATTTGATTAAAAACAGGACAAAGACAACATATCAAATGTTGAATGTGTGAAATTTTTAAAGAAAAAGTTGGGAGAGAGGCATGTTTGCTACTGTGTTACTTCTTCTTTAAACAACTGTATTATGTTAATCATGTATTCTTGAAAGCAAACTTTTTCCTTATATTTATATGTATAGGCTGATATAGGATTTCAGCTGCTCAAAAGTTCTACACCTCCTTTGTTGTATTTACTACTCCCTAATGCTCTTTTTAAATAGAAGACAGGTCTGGACTACAGACAGATCAGTTTGGCATCTGCACTTTTTTACTACTGAGCCATGCTAATACATGAACAATGTGATTTGACATCGACTTGCTGAAAGAAACAATGCTCCCCTGAAAAACATGTTGTTTGCATGGCAGCATATGTTGATCCCAAACATATACACTACTCACAAAAAGTTAGGGATATTTGGCTTTCGGGTGAAATTTATGGAAAACGTAAAAAGTCCACACTACAGTGATATTATATCATGAAAGTAGGGCATTTAAGTAGAAGCATGCAATGGTGATTTCCTCATCTCAAAC
>JAUMHL010000030.1:2023465-2039553 GCA_032362345.1 Sandelia bainsii
GGTTATAGTGCATTTTAGGTTCATCCTGAAATTTCACCCGAAAGCCGAATATCCCTAACTTTTTGTGAGAAGTGTATATGCTGTATCAATCATGTACTGGTGCCTCCACAGATGTGCACACCCCCATACCATCACAGATGAAGGCTTTTCAGCTATGCACTGATAAAAAGCCAGATCCCTCTCCACTTTAGCCAAGGATGCAGCATCCAAAAAGAATTTCAGATTTTAACTCATTAAACCACAGGACAGTTTTCCATTTTGCTGAAGTCCATAATAAATGACCTTGGGCCCAGGAAAAGCAGCAGTGTTTCTGGGATCTTTCCACAATAGAGTTTTAACTTGAATTTGTAGATGCAGTGACAAACTGTTATCACTGACAATTGTTTTCAGAGGTGTTCCTGATTTTTACTACAGAAACTTGGCTGATTTTAATGCAGTACTGTCTGAGGGGCTGAATAGAACGACCATTCAGTATTAATTTTTTACCATCTAATACTCTTAATCAAGAGAGCCCAAGACACTTCCTGGGCATTCAATGATATTATGTACCATAGATTATGAAGTTCCACCGTTCTTTAGTTATTTAACTATCTGCCCACACAGTCTTCCAAAGAGTGATGACACTCACCCGATCCTTACATCTGGAAAACTGAAATTCTCTGGGGTGGTGTTTTTTTTACCCAATCATGATACTCACCAGTTGCCCATTAACCTCATTAGTTTGTTAAGTGCTATACAACTTTTCCAGGCTTTCGTTGCCCCTGTCTCACCTGTTTTGGAATGTGCTGCTGGCATCAAATTCAGAATAAGCTTATATATTCATTTCAACATGAGAAATCTTTTCTTTGTTACCTAATTAATATAGGGGAAAGGGGGGCATTCAAAACATTTCAGTTTTTCTTTACAATTTACACTGCAGCCCATTTTTTTGGAAACAGGGTTGTACATGTACAAATAACTTGGGACACAAAAAAGGCCTGTGCTACATTTCAAACCCACTCTTGCTTGGAAAGACTGCAGCACAAAGCATGGAGTAAAAATGAAGAAAATCAACAGACCCATAAAAATTGTTTTCTGCCTCTTGATCTTTACTGTGATGAGGAATGCAACTTGTTATATCTATACGGTGCAAACTTACCCTTCCAGAAGACGAAATACAGAACAGCAATCTTGGCTTAGGCCTCTCACTTTGAGCGCTTTATCTAGACTTTCGTACACGGTCTGTCCTTGGCGAACATTCACCTGAAAACAGGAAACCATACAAGAGTGACTTTGAGATGACATTCAACACATTGGAGGCGCATTGAAAGTACTGATAAGCAAAGGAGGTAGCCACACACTAGATTAATGTTTATCCACACAGTGACAGAAAGCTTCTGCCCAAGGTCTTCATTGAAAAAATAATGCTACATAGCTGTCTGGGCCATAACACAGCTCTTACAGAGAACACTGTGGGATATCCACCATAGCTAGTGGTTCAGGCAAGTGCTTCACAACTATAAGAGCATTTTTACCACATTAAAAGAAAACGTGGTACAGGGTATCTCAATACAGGGTCCATGATTCTAATATTTTTAATCATTCACATGTACAATACAGTCAATGCCATCATCATCACCTCTCTTTTTTTTTTTTACTCAAAAGCATGTTCACAAGTCCTGTTAGTTTTGAATTGGATGCGCTTCAATAAGAGTGAGTGCATCAACTATGCACACATGCGCACGCACAGTAAAGGGGCACACAATGTAGATACTAGAGGCTGGAGCATAAACAGAATGATATCCTTTTTTTAATTAAACAGAATTGGCTTAAATCTGTAGCTTTTGAATGAATGCAGCCTTGTCTCTTGCTCTTCTATCAGTCATCTAAAGACTTGACTGGAATATTATAATAAACTATCTCATGTTTTACTTTAGGGCATTAAAAGTGGGCATGTACACATGGTTTTCTAAGGTTTTTAATTCCTCTTCATTGTAAACTATGTTTACTTAGACACAGCTTCCTGTTTTACAGAGAAATATGAAATATGAATATGATGACATTTTACAAAACGGGACATTCACAGTTGCTTCCACAGGTGATATAGCCCGCCAATTTATACAAACTCCTATTATGACAAGTGCAGGTTTTTAGAAATGTTTACAAATGTATGAAGTCTCTCATTTGCTATGGTCACCTGTGTCTTGGTGCACCATGTTTGTTTTTATCATTCTTGAGTAGGTACACACCCGTGTATACAAGGCCCAGAATTCACACTGCAAGAGACGTCTGGACACAAACCAGACCATAAAGTCATAAAGACTCTTCCTGCACTTGACTGTAAGGAGGTGATAAGGAACCCAATAGTCAACCTAGCAGAGCTTCAGGGACCTCTGCAGAGATGGGAGAACCTGCCAGAAGATCACCATATTGATAACACACAATCAAACAGGCCTTTATGGAAGAACTCCAAGCATCGTGTTTGAACACCAGGAACCACTCATCACGTGGCTAATACCGCCCAGGGAGACTGGTCAGAACTCATGAAAGGATGAATACAGCCAAATACAAAGAAGCCCTTAAAGGATACCTGTTCCAGAGTGTACCAGAGCTGAGATCCAGGTGATTGTTAACCTTGTCAACAACCTGAAGCAAATGGCTAAGATGAGGCTAGAGTGGCTGCAAGACAAGTCTCTGACTGTCCTTGAGTGGACTAATCAAAGCCCGAGGAGAGACCTCAAGATGTCCCAGACATTACCAATCTTATCTGACCTGATGGAGCTTAACAGGATGTGTCAGGAATAATGGAATGAACTGCCCAAAATTCAGGTGTGAGAACCATGTAGAGGCTTACTCAAGAACTACTAAATTAAGGGTCTTAATACTTTTTTAAAAAGAGATTTCAGCATTTGATTTTGAACACATCTGCAAACATTAAAAACAAACATGCCACTTATTGAGTGCAAAATTGAATTGAATTTTATCAATTTAAAAAAATCTATTAAGACAATTAAGTGTTTCAGGTAAGGGTTTTAAATGCTTTCTGAAGCAACTATATGTATGGTAGGAATTTTAAGTCGAGTAAGGTGGCAGAAGACGGTGGCAGGCACCATCTGTGAAACCTGACACCAACTGTCCGCAAGAGCTTTCTTGCTAAAGTGCTGTGAAAGATGTAAGAATTTGTGTGAGTAATTACACTGACACCCATCAGTGCTGGCACAACGCTTGGTGGTAAGAGTCAACTGTCAATAATCCAGTTACAGTATACTCATTTTATTTTTGAATGCAATGTATGCATATAGAGCAAATCATCTTACCACTGTCCTCTGCTTGTTGGGGAGGTAGACTCGGATGGTGCCCCCACCTCGGGGTACATCCTCCGGACTAGCCTCCCCCGAGGAAGAGTAGGAGGAAGAGGTGGAGGACATGATGAGAGGCAAGAGGAGCTGGGAAATGTAGAACTTAAACACCACAACCTCAGGGGAGCTTCATGCACAGTGGGGTCTAGAGGAGTTAGCGCTTTACCTAGAACCTGTAACAACATGGACATATGTCAACATGGAAACCTCTTGTGTTAAGATAGTGGGTATAATTGTTGAGGAAAAGGTCACTTTCTGTCCTAAACATCATAATGATACCATGGGTTGAAGGTGTAGATGCCCTTGCAGAGATATTCAACATAAAGTACCGAAGCTGTTCCAAACACCTTGGACAGTGAATGATTATCAGAAAAGCTCACTAATCCAGACAGTGTTTTTTATTAACATTACCAGTGTAAAGTATCACTAATGTGCAATTACAAATGTAATTATTTATTTTTTTTAAAAGTGTGTTTATTACTGGCAGGTTTCAGTTGTTTATGACTATCAAATTAAAAAGGAAAAATATATCAAATTAGTATAGAGCGTGTGTGAGTAAGCCATCTCTGCTTTCTCAACACTACCCTTAGTACTATGAAAGAAGGTGATGACAAACATTGCTTTTATGATGTCAGTAGAGCAGAGACAATTACATGGCTCAAAACGAGAATAACAAATATGCTGGATAGTAAAGCGAACGGAGACTTCAAATAAACCCCTACGAGTCGCGGAGGGTTTTCCAGACATTCTCCCATATGCAGTGTTAAAAATCTTTCCTTTAAAGGAAAAGAATTAACGCTAGCCGAGGTTTTGAGTTATGTGTCGCGATAACGTTAAGAGGAAAAAAAGGGCATGTACCGGGGTATTAACGTTACTGTGTAATTTAGGAACACAAACGATGACAACAATGTTTACAGCAAATATTACCTCACATAACAACTATTAGCATAGCCTAAGTGATGTAACAGAGCATGCTGAATGTGTAGTGTTCAATTAAGGTTGAAACAGTCAAAGTTTGAACTAGCTAACTAACTACTCGCATGTTGCTAACGTTAATGTTAGCTGACGTTAGCCAGTTAGCTTAGCATGGGATTTGCCTGCTATGCAATGTGACATTTTGAGTTTAAGGAGGCCACGTTTCTGTCGGGCGCCAGATAAAGGAATTTAATTTGCTAACGTTAGTCAACTACTTCTACTTTTAAATAACAAAGTGGCGCCGTAGTGGCGAAATGCTAACGATGTAAAGTTATTAAAACTTATGTGAATTCATCACAGCACGACCTGAAACTGTGCTAACTTCGCTAGTTAACGCTAGCTAAACTCTGGAGTGAGAGCGAGATTATCTGGCCGATTCACTGTGTAGCTAGAGCTTTGATGCTAGCGTTACTCCTAGCCAACTAACGTTAGCTAGCCAACTTGGGGGGTGGGGGGGTTACCACCGCGTCAGCTTGTTGGCTAAACTGCGATGTCTTCACATACTACACAACTGTGACTTATTACACTGACACGCATAAACGCCCCGGTACCCTTGTCACTATACATTCCTCAATATAATAACAAAACCTCCTTACGTCAAAGTGTTTAATACAGTTTCGACACAAGTTACAATCTTACCTGTAGCAGCCATCTTGATTTCTCTCAATCTGAAGTCGGATCTACCAAGAACTTCGGGGAAAGCGGAAAACCTCCGAAATGCTCGGTTTTCATTGGTTGATTCTTGTAGCTGCGTGTTTTCATTTGACAACACCAGCTGTACATGTAAGGGGTGGGAGCGGTGACTAATACTGTTTTGTCATGTAAATTATCTACATTGTACATTTTACAGCGAGGACGAACCGCTAATACAAATAGTTAAGTTAATAACATTAGAAGCAGACTTGCGCTGTTGTTGATATAATTTAGAGGACATACTTGCATGCAAGTTTTTTTTAATTTAAATGTGTGGTCGTCAACCTGAGTTTTCTAGTTTTCCCCCATGGGCACTGAGCCAATATGTCATTAGAAACCACTTTTATTACAAAATAGCATAACAGTTATAATACACTCAGTACAGTATATGTATTATATCTTTATTTAACCAAAGGTTTGTCAAAAAAGTTTATTTTACAGTCACTCACAATGGATGGATGCAGTAAGATTGATTACCCATAATATAAATGGGTGGATTCACCAGCTTAATTGTCAGCAACAGTGAACTCCTGAAATGCAGTCATTATACTTGTAGTCATATTTGATAGGATACTCAAACAAAACCTCACTTGTTATTTGATAAAATCCACCTTTTATAAATACTTGAATAAAACACAGTCAAAACACAACAGTTTTGTTGCTTCCTTTATTGCACACTGAGGAACCTCCTTTTCTTGGCTGTGTGTGTATATGCGTGGTGACGCCACTCGACATCCGCGGTGCTCTCATTCTCCAGGGTGCCGAGTTTGATCATGTATACTGAAAGAAGAACGACAATGAAAACATTTTCCATATAAAAAGAAAAGTGGAACAGAACAAGAGGTTCCAATTTGATTGAAAATACCCCTGACATGAATACTTAATGGTTCCTTTTCTCCCTTATTCCTAAATTATTACCTCATCTCTTAGGAGATGAGTTTATAAATCCTTTTCTACATAACACAGTGCATTTACAAAAGTTACCTTTAGCTTTACCAACATCTTACTGTTCTATTTCACTTATTTAAAGGAAAAAACTGAAACCCTGTGTATTATACACCAGTATAGTGCAGAGTGTACAGGCATTTACTATATAGCGATGAACAAAGAAGCATGGTCATCTGGCAACAAGTTCAACTGTTGCTTCAATGCAATGCAACATCTTCCTGCGATTCACTTAACTGGCCAATCAAATATGTGCAGACATACACAGCATATGACGCATTACTTCGCAACGTGAATGTTGCTAAGAGTGAAAATGAGAGATAAAGTGATTTTTCCCATGATGACTTCCTTTGACTTGCAACATCCCGTTTCTGTGTTTTATTAACTACTCAGCAATGTTACAGGTTCTAAGTCCTCAAAACACATGCATCTATTAATCAATCCTCTATTCCTGGATCCTATGCACGGTTATATGAGTATCTGTAGCTACATACAGTAATGTTATTGGCCTGTAATGACTGGGAGGGAAACTCTTTGCCTAGCACCATCAACAGCTGAGAAGAAACTCCCCTCAACCACAAAGTCTGACATTTGTGTTATATATCTTGTTACAAAGTAAGATAGCGAGCAAACATTCAAGGGTTTCCTGAGTTTTGTTCATGATAAATTACAACACTTCTTTCCCCTACTTCTGGTCTTAGCGTTAAGCTAGCCCAGTCGACCTAAATCTAGAGACTAGACTGACTAACTTCTGACTTGACTGACTTCATGCTGGATCAGTCTAGAAAACAATCTCTTAATGTGGGAATACGTACATTTCATTTCAAACCTGGGTCCTACTTCAGTCAGCTCTATGTTCTTGTGGTCTGTCTTCTTATAGGTGTGATGTCTGTAATATAAAAATATCATTATTAAAGTAGCATGAAGTTTGTATGACATTTACAGTCAGGAGGACTTTGACACCGACCTGAAGGAGATGAAGTCCTCTTGGTTGGCAAATGTGATAACACGCCTGCTGTCGTCCTTCGGCACTGGAAAAAGATACTTGAGGATATTCGATACCTGCGCGAGAGGAACTAATTAGTTAAACACACAAACAAGTGTTCTAAGAGAATATCAACAGCATTTGTACAAGCACATGGTGCACTCACCCTCTTGCCAAGCTGTGAGGTGAAGTTGTGAAAAATGAGATGGGGGTAGGCCTCGGACATGGTCCCTATGTCTGGAACGTCGTGCCTCATTACCACGTTGTAAAGTGTGAAATAAGCTGTGGGTCCGAATGGCAAGTGGCACACCACTAGGCCATCTGTAAATACACACATACGAAAGTCTAGAATTATGATTCTCCAATTCTTATTTAAAAGAGACTCGATTACAGCGTTGCGTGTATGTGGAAGTTGAGTCATGGGAAATGGACTTTGTTGTTAGTTTTTAAAACATTTCACTAGTCATCTAAGTAGCTCCTTCAATCTGACAAAAGTTGGACAGATTTTATCTCCCATTTTTCATTGCTGCTCTTTCAAGCATCCCACAGAAGATTAAGACTGATTCACCCGTCCACCTCCCGACCCTTTTTGGGGGTATGATGGGGTTGTAGGTGTCGTGAGCGTTAGATCCTAACGACTCTCTCCTGTCCAGTCGCCACGACTCAACTTCATAACATATATATAAACTATAAACTCACCTGACTCACTGAGAATCTTCAACATTACATTAGCATGTTACAACTTTGTGTTAATCTGATTCTGTTCTTCGGGGACTTTTTAATCAGAAGTCCTTTAACAGATATTTAATGTGGTCAGGTCAGAGACTTGACCCTGTTGGACAAATTTCTGGCCTGGCTGTACTCTACAGTACATCTAAAAAATGTGACGAAGGGAGCGCAATGGTTCGTGCGCATGCCACATATTTGCAACATCCCTGGTTTGAGTCTGGCTGGGGAACATTTGTCGTATGTCACACCCTCTCACTGCTTTTATTTCCTGTCTGCCTCTCTACTGTCAAACTATTAAAATAAATACCCAAAAATAAGGTGAAGAGTGAAGAAAGACAGGAAATCAGATTGTGAATTTTGAATTCTGATTAAAGAGCCTGTGGTATGACGTGGTAAGTAATGTTTTAGCCAGATTGTGGATTCTGAAGCTCTGTTAGATCGACTGTTAGGTTCCCGATCACCTTTCTGACTGAGGTCTGGTTATTCAAGTTACCACGATGGCCAACTCTAGGAAGAATGCTGACGGTTTCAGACGTCTTCCATTTCAGTTACAGAGGCCACTGTGCTTTCACTCATAAGTTTTAGAAATGGTTGTTCAGATTGTCCCCATCTTTCAGCCAGTGACAGCTGGGATCAGCTCCAGCAGCCCCGCGACCACTAACAGGATAAGTGGTTTAGACAAGAGATGGATAATGGATGGACTCTGACCAAGTACTAGACACATCTGAAGGACAATTCCAGCAAACAGGATCCACATGACCACAATTTGAATCCACAGCAAAGAGAGTGAGCGAATGACAGATTTCAGTCTGTGATTTTTAATACATATGCAAAAATGTCTATCGACATATTTTCACTTCTTCATTGTGAGTTAAGAATAAATTGATGTTCAAAAACAGTAAAGAGATCTGAAAAAGAGAAAACTCAAGTTGACACTCATACCTGGCTGTCCTCTTGTTTCATGCATGATGACAAGGTCTGTAACATTGTTGGCTTTGCAGGCTCGCACCAGCGCGGCGATCTCATGGTTTCCTCTGTTCATGCGCTGGGCTCCAGGGAACATCAGCTTCACCTCCTGAAACAACACGTTACATTCTGTTTAGTATTTTTCAGCAGCAATGCCGTTGTGCACGCGTACTTGACTTTTCTAACGTTCACTTGTGGTGGGACAGCTTCAGACAACATTAGCTTTGTGGCCTTAAATGTGAATATAGGATTATGACTCTGTTTACCTGACTGTTACCTTGTGAGTTATGATTAATGTTAAGATTGATCTGAAATTAAAGTACAGGCTCACACATGACCATAAATATTGAACATTTAACTTGGATAATTTATTAAAGAGAGAATAAAAAAACAATGAGCTGCAGGTCATACTTAATGTAGCTTGTTCACATGTATCATACATTGCCATCTCTGTGCCAACGCATCACCTGTCAACCTGTATGTCAAGTCTACTGTCCAAATCAAGCAATTCACCACAGAGAAACTGGTCTGACCTTGGCAAACATTTTGAGTCTGGCACTGGGATCTCTGGATGTAGTGACCATGACTTTAGGATCTTCCACTCCGGCCCATTTGTACTCATCGTCCATGTGAGAGCTGACACCTGCACAGACACAATCATAAACTGATTATTAAACAGAAAAGGAGGAATGCAGAAACCTGTGACTATCCATAATAACATTGTAATTGTAGCAATAAAGAATCACACTAGCCTTCTGCCCCTGCATCATCAAACTCCACTAGTTTCTGTAGCTGCAGAGCTTCTTTGCGCACCTCAGTTGGAAGAAGACTATTTTCTGTAGAGAATAAACAGCTTATGTTAAACCAGGATCTGAGTAGCATCATTTGTGCAAACCGCTTAAAAAATCATCTAATGAACATGCCATCCTACCATCAAGTGCTTTCTTCAACTTATGCTTTTTTTCCTCTATTGTTCGAAGTCTGTCCTCTTGCGCCTTCCTGTACAGATACTCTCTCCTCAGTCTCACCTCTCGACGAAGCTGTGGACGTTACATCAAGACCATTAAACCAAGAGAAAGAGATGCTTAATGTTCCTGTATCATTTTGATGGACATCTGGTAGGCTCGGTCCAGACAGAGGTGGCACAACTTCAACTTATTTACTCAAGTTTAAGTACATTGTGTAAAATGTACTTAAAGTACAGGTTAAAGGACAAGTATTTCTAAGAAAACAAAGTACCTAAATAGTTTTGAATGTGATGCTGTTGATAACATAAATGTACAAGGTTTGTTGAGATTTGTTTAACACATTTTCAAAAGATAAAGGACAATGATCTGAGGCTTCAGCCTTAATAAGACATCACCATTTATTAGGTGATTCCATTCTGTTGTAAGAATTAGCATCTGCAAAAAGTAACTAGTAACTAAAGATGTAATGGGGTAAAAAGTACATCATCTCCCTCTGATTTGTAGTGGAGTAATAGTAAAAGCAATCTAAAACGTAAATACTCCAGTAGAGTACAATTACCTCAAAACTGTGCATAAATACAGTACTTTAGTAAATGCAATTAGTTACCTACCACCTGTGAGTTTAAAACTAAACTAGCAAATCTACCCAGACATTTTTTACTAATTTTACATTTTTAAGAAATACTCTTATATGGCAACGTTACAAAGCTTAAATAAATCCTATGGCTTTCGTTAAATGTTATAAATACCTTACAAAATATTTGTAATATATATAACATGCCAAACACCTCATAACACGAAGTGGACGCTTAATGTAAAA
Source organism: Sandelia bainsii (assembly GCA_032362345.1). Taxonomy (NCBI): domain Eukaryota; kingdom Metazoa; phylum Chordata; class Actinopteri; order Anabantiformes; family Anabantidae; genus Sandelia; species Sandelia bainsii. The sequence continues at coordinate 2,033,885 of JAUMHL010000030.1, forward strand.
GTAAAGAACCACTTCTCAACTCGTACATGTGAAATAAATGTAGCGTTTGGTCATCAAGTGAAGATCTTTATCCTGAATGTTGGTTTGTGAATGAATGTTGGTGAACGCAGTTTTCCTCAGTTTCTTCTTTGTGCCAGTCACAAAACACTAAGTTGTCTGGTATACGGCTAGCTATAGTTAGTTATGATAGCAAAAAATGATACACAATCAACTTAACCAACTATAACGAAAATTATGGCGTGAACCACACTGTGATGTTTACGTCCAATGAGGATATCAGGCCAAAATGAAATAACGTAGCCGAGATATTAACGACACGTAACGCTCAATAAACATTTATCTTTTTTCTTTTTAACTTACCATGTTTTCTTCTTTAGCTTGTAACTAACAGGCAAATACCACTCACATGGATAGAGGAAGACGTGCTTACAAGAGTTTCCTTCATTGGCTAACAGGGGAGCCAATGAGAGCGTTCGATACTCACTGCAAAGCTCATCAGATTAAAAGCCCGACATTCAATGACTTTGCACAGATAATCCAATTTGCTGAAAGTACTGACAAACACTGGCTTCTAAATGGCACGATGCCAGTTTGTGAAGAAAAACACATTTCCAACAGGTTCCAACAAAAAAAAAAAAAAGTTTTCAGAGAATAAATTATTAAACCACTTAAGAAAATATTATACAACCACACCCTCAGCAAGAAGACAGATAACAGCACGGAGGTGTGGGACATTTCCTGCAAATCACTAACCTAAAAAAGAAGCTTCTCTTCCTCTTTACCACATCAGACTTACTCATAGTTTTCAGAGCTTCGATTATGCATCTTCTAATTTCAATCTTGCTTTTGGCTATAGGTAAGGTTACACCTTTATTATAAAAAAGAAGTGAGAAATTCAGACCTACAAGGTTTAAAAAAGTAGGTTCTTGAATTATTGATAGATTGATTCATTCACTTCATTACAGTTTTAATAACTTGGTATAACATTAATTTAAAACCTGACTATGGAAACCATCATCTGACATAATGTACTTTATGTTGTACAGTTGACTATGTAGACCTGAGCTTATTTACAGTAGGTTATTTATTTCTTTTCAAGATTCAAGATTCTAGATTCAAAGGGTAAAAAAACACAATTTCCCTGTACAATGAAATTCTTTCTTTGCTGTCCACACCATATGCCACATACCATTACATTACCATAACATTATTTCAAACACTAACATAAATTAGTATATGTTATGAGGGAATGAAACTAATTTTAAGATAATAAAAAGTGCCAAACTAAAGATAATAAAAGTGCCAAACAAGCCAAACAATTTGGCTGATTTTCTATCCTATAGCTATGGTTTTATACAATTTACCAACAGTTTTATTTACCAAACTGCTGTGTACAGATGCCTGTGAGGCAGTCTACTGGCAGAAGCTGACATGTCCCTATGAAGTACAGCATGAGAACAGGCAGAGGGTTTGGTGCAGGCAGACCTCCACTGATTGCTGCACCGGCCTCACGTTCAGCCAAAATGCCCACTCGCTGGATGGAGGCAAATTGAAGGTAACCCAGGACTCAGACTCCTTCACTGTGGCGGTGGTGGAGCTGAGCCAGGGAGAGGGAGTGTATTGGTGTGGTGTGTTGAGCAGAAATTACACCTTCATCAAGCTGGCCGAAGGCTACTTTCACAGAAGTAAGTACAAGAGAATATGCACAAGGTGCACAAAAAGTCAATCATTTTGATCATTCTGATCTGGAGCAACACCAAATAACAGTTGAACCAATCAATGACGTTTTATATTCTATGAATCAAATGACTAAGTAGAACAAAATGTGTAATTGTAGTGGTTCCTACTGGATATACGCATGGAGCAATTTTGTTTCTGTTGGTTCATTGTTGTGGTATTGTAGCCCACATGTATGCCATAATGGACCTGATTCCCAGCCTTACATGCTAGCTGTGTTTTTATGACTATTTTATTAATAATATATATAATATAATATATATTTTTTGGAGTTGGTAGAAACCAAAACAGAGCGACACAAGAGTGAATGCTGGACAAAACGCAACTCATCAGATGAGCAGAAAAAGGACTATAAATAATGTTTCTCTTTTTCTTTGCGGGATGAGTAAATAAGGAATTGCTATACATTCACCAAAACAACTTTATTTTTAAGACTTTGCAGCTTTAATAAAAAAAGTCTGCCAAAAATATATTGACTCAACTATTGTATTGCATTTTAGCAAAGAAAGTATCATTAGTTTAAGTATAATTTAAATCTTAAGTATTTATTCAATTCTTAACCTCTTGTCACTGTTGTTCAAATTCATTTACAATACAAAGCTTTTTGAAATGTCAGACCTAAAAGTGTAACAGTAATAGCTATTATTATCAAACGGATTATATCATTATATCAGATGTAATGAAATCCGCTCCAGGCGTTTCTAAGATATAGCATTGATGAGAATGGGACATACATGACGCCACAGTGACCAATTTTGGTTGCCTTAGACAACCAAAATTGAATCAAGTCATTCTTGATGCAAAGCGTCAATTTGTGAAAATTTTGAAGAAACTTCCTCAAGGTGTTCCGGAGACATCACATTCACCACAATAATCTGATGAACATGAGGTGACTGTGAACTTAACTTTCGGTCACCAAAAATGTAATCAGTTCATCTTGAAGGCCAAGTGGACAGTTGTGGCAAATTTGAAGAAATTCCCTGAACCCTTTCCTGACATATCAGTTCACAAGAATTGGATAAAGGTGAGGTCTCTATGACCTTGACCTTTGGCCACCAAAATCTAATCAGTTCATCACTGAGTCCAAACTGATAGCTGTGCCAAATTTGAAGGAATTCCCTCCAAGCATTTTTAGATATCACGTTCACAGGAATTGAGTGGCCAAATAGACGGATAGATAACCCAAAAACATAATGCTAAATGTTTAGCAAAGTCAGACCAGTTTCTCTGTGGTGAACTGCTCCGTTTGGACAGTAGACTGACAGGTTGATGGGTGATGCAAATGGATGTAGATCTGTGAGAGACAAATTTCTATTCATTCATCACTGAGTGAAATGATCACATAATATTAGTCATTTAATCCAATGTAATTCTAAAAATACTGCCGAGTGCTGCTCTTATAACATAAATTGTAGATATTTGCTCGTTTAAATATCAGAAATGTTATGTTGCATGCAGAGTCAATACCTAAATAACATTAATGTATCTTTGCCATCCCCACTGCAGCTGCTATTGAGTATATCTGGAGTTTCGCTCGCTGGATTCTGCTGCCTCTGCTGCCCATGTTCACCACATTCACCAGCATTTACTACAGGAGTGAGTCATTGTGTTCAAATGGTCAAACAGATGATACAAAAAGCAAACATACAACTGGCAGTAGCTGTAGAGCAGATTACAGTAAATATGACCAATTCACATGACACTGACTAAACTCTCAAATATTTCTTCCACAGAAATGACTCAACACATTTCTAAGGTAAAATTGCCGGTTCATTAAATGTAAACTCGATTTCAAAATAATGGATTGTTTGGAGAAGAACTGTTGCAACATCATTTTACTTTCATTAGAAAGCGAAGGATCCATGCGATGACACTGCTGTGAGCAGAGCTCTGACTGATGCACAGTATGAGAACGCAGCATCATTCTCTGAGCGGGAATGACGAGGGGGAACATTCAAATGCCGTCTCACACTCTCACATCAAGTTGTGAAGGGTAAAAAAAAGGTGGAATGCCCTGTATGAAGAAATGTTTGCCTTTATTGGACAAAGCCGAACATGGACAAACTCACACATAATGTAAGGATGGAACATGTCATGGGGTGAAAAATAAATGAATGAGTTTCATTCTGAAACAACCACATGAAAAAAATATCTTAATTACAGTATTCCAAAGTGCAAATCCATGATCAGAAATTACTTTCACTACCAGGATTTTATATATCTTCCCTGACTGGGTCTTTACTGTCAACATCATTTATAGGATCTGCGTAACATTGCTTCCATGTGACGTGTACATTTTGGAACAAAGATCCTCAAATTTATATATAGATATATTTATATACTTTATACATTCTTTTCTTGCTGTACATTTAAGTCTCATGCTTTGCTTGAAACTGTGCTTTCAGCATTTATCCTCAATCACATGACAAAAGAAAAAGAACATACAGTATTCAGGATCAATGCTGCATAGTTTCAACTATGAAATATCAAACAAAGTTTTCTTTGTAAACCAACAGTGTAACCGTGTGTGTATGTGGGAGATGGAAACTGTATGAAATCTGTCAAAATATGTTTAGAAATACACCGTTTATCTCGATGACGCAAGAATGCTTCATTCACTGGAAACATTATCCGTGATGCAGTTAATGGAAGATACTGCACATCGTGTCCATCTGTAATGAAGGAAATGACACGAAAAGTGTAGCAGTTTGTCTTGCCACGTACGTTTCTTAGTAAACAGTTGGCAGGATGCATTACAGGAGAAAACTAAACCCCAGGAAAAAAAAAAGCTGCATTATGCATTTAAGCACAAATCACACCAACACAAAAACCCTGACATTTGGGAACAAAACACAACTGAAGCAATAAATAACATTAGGATAAAACAATATGGACATTATGGAAGTGTTGCACTTATAGACAAATAATAACACAATCCTGCTATAAGGATTTTGTTATTATGCTGTCTAGTGACAAACAAAAGACAAACAAGTGTACTGATCCACTGCAATCTTACACCAGGCTTTAAGGATGATATATAGGACAACATTCTTAAACCTAATAAGTTTACAGTTAATAGTTTACATTAAGAACACTTAAAAAAAAAAAAAAAAAAGGTTCATGAGGATAGCGGCATTCCTCTGTAATAAACCTCCATTAAGGCAGCTGCAGAAAACATGAAGCTAGGTCGTATCTTGTGTGGGCCTCGAGTACATCTCTGTAACTGTTAATTAGGCTAACAGGGCAGGAAGATCAATTGTATCAGTTAGTTTAACACTGAAAACCACTGTTCAGTGCCAAAGTAGCTTTAGGGAAAACAACACGCATCCACATTAGAAGTTTTATAAAGACCTCCATTCACACTGAAACACAGTGTTTTTTGTCTTTCACTGACAGATCAGGTAATCAGGCTACAGGCCCGTTTCTACTGCAGGAACTACTCCTGAAGATTAGGAACCTTTTGAGAAGCTTAATTCCTTTACCTCTGTTTCTACTAGAGGAACCAGGGTAAAAATGTAGCCCCAGGGACATAGTTATACTCCCTACAAACGTCCCTGGTCTAGGGTAGTAGTTTACTTAACTTCCGGGAATGATTGGGGCAGGGTTTTCAACCTTAAATGTTGCTGACTGGTTCAAAACAACCAACCACTGCACTTTCCACACATCAGCATAATCTTCCTGGGATTTTGGCCCTGCTGTGGAAAGACAAATTACAATTCCCTTTAGTTCACTTTCATCCCAGGGAAGGTTCCTAGATTTTAGGTATCAGGAACTTTCTGATGGAAACACAGTGATATTTATTGAGATGCCAGGGGTCAACATCACTGTCCACCTGCAACACCAATAACTGGGGTTTACATACACTACCAGTCAAAAGTTTGGACACACACAGGAATGACCATGTGTTTCATGAAAAGATACATGTCTTCAGT
>JAUMHL010000030.1:2042478-2059273 GCA_032362345.1 Sandelia bainsii
AATCCAGGTTCGGGAGACAGACACCCTCTCTACCTTTAAGACTAGACTTAAAACTTTCCTTTTTGATAAAGCTTATAATTAAAGCAAATCAAAATTAACAAGTCTCTGGATCTGGGGCTAGATCAAGAAAAGTAAACACAGGAAGAAGATCCTGTTTCGTGCCACAGAATATTCCTATTATACTATTACTGCACTACTGCCGTGTGCTCATAACCATGGTAACTATCTGGGCAATACTAAGCAATACTAAGCACAACTCTGGCAGCAGAATGTTGTGTACACTTCGGAAATACACCTTGAAACCGTGGTGATCAGACCCCACAAGGTGGGCGAATCACATTCTTACCACAAACTGCTCCAGACTTTGCTTGGGATCGGATTGAGACCATGTCCAATAAAGTTCAACTCGACCATGCTAAACAAGGTAGTTACAGCAACGCCCTAAATGATTAAAGAACTTTGAAGCTCAAGTTTCAGGAAGCATTGTTTATGTGCTTCACAAATTCATCCCCAGCGAACAGCGAAGTGTCAACCTATTCATTTTATACTTTTGTAAATATGGTTGCAGTTTGATAACATTTAATCTGAATTCTGTGTTTAACATACACGCATTAGTTTTGGCGATTTTATTGCACACAGAGTAAAGAGCGTAACTGCTGTCTGCTACCTGTTCTGTTTGTAAAGAGAGATGTAGATAAGATGTGTTACCACAGAACCTCATTTACTGATCTGCTCATCTCACTCACTGGCATCTTTTGACGACACACAAAATTCTCCCAGGCCTTACAAATACAGACATTTACAACTGACAGTTCTAACTCAACTCGGAGTCACTCAAATCAGCACAATCAAACTAATTTTCATATTAGCACAATTCTCATAAGGCAAAAGCAAATATTATAATAATTGTTCTGTGTTAATGTGTCTGTCAAAATGTAAATTAGGTTTGGACAGACACATGGATAGACATTTCCCAACTTGCCTTCCTGGTCCTCGCTGCTGTCCTTGACTGTGGGAGCTTCTTCTTGGATACCGAGACCAAACAGGTCAGCGTCGTCCTTGTGTTTGAAGGAGATTGAAGTGGGCTTCAGAGGCTCTGGCACCTTGGCTAACTGCATGTCATCATCAGACAGGTCTGACAGAAGCTCGTCCCTGACTGGAAATGTTTCCTGAAAAGAACAGGGCAGCCACAAATTAACTACTAAAACGGGAAATGTTTATATTTTTCCAAAAAAGTAAGAAATAAGCAGCCAGCTAGCCAAAGGCCAAAGGCAACACAAACAGAACAGACAGAGTGAGTGTGCTGTGACAGTGAATGCCTTCTATTTTACTTTTGCTGTTTTTGGTGTGTCGGATGCTTCAGACTCAAAGTCGGGGTCGTCTAAGACAAAAGAGAGCATCTGCTGGGCTACAGGGGCATCGAGGTCGCTGTCGGAGTCCTCCGCTTTGGTTGTGTTCCCCTTCTTCTTGCCTAGCCGGCCAAACACCGGCTGTTCTGCCGTTGGAGTTAAAGTGAGGGAGATGGGCGCTGTGGTCTGGCCTCGGGGCTCTGGAGCTTTAGATGCCACTTTTGGCTTCGTGATGTTGATCACAGGCCTGAAACAGAGTGACAGTCATAAGGTTTCAATATACATTAGTCAACAGTTTCACATTTAGTGGTAAATGTTTGTTTCTATTGCTTTCTACACTGTAAATTAACACTGAAGACATCAAAACTAACCCACAGACAACATGGTTACACTGATAACAACATGGAAGAAAACTCCATCCTCAATCTAAGTTTGGTGCATAGCATTACAACACTAACAGGAAGAAAGATAAGAGCTTAAAATAGATGCCGTTATTTTGAAGTTTCACTTTAGTGTCTACTTTGACAAGGCCGTTAAACAACTGAGTAATCAGATACGCTGAAGATTACCTGGTAGAAAAAGTATGGTTAAAAGATGACTCTCTAAAACACTTGACTTCTTATAAGAGATATTGTATTTAAGAGGGCGGGTGATAGACACCAACCCTGTCTAGCAGATCTTTCCAAATTAAGCCATTTTGTAACATTACAACAGATTTTTAATCGATGTAGCTGAGTCTGGATTTAGTGTTTGTATGCCGTTGCCAAATTTATTCTAGAAAAAGAAAAAAATGTTTTCTTTTGAGTACATAGGCTTTGATAACCTTCATATTGTTTCTATCTCAGCAGTTCAGCATTCTTGTCTCACTATACTTGTGAGGACACTCATTGAGATAATGCATTCCCTAGCCCCTTACCTTGACCATCACAACTAGATGCCTAACCTTAAACTTTATCCGAACCAAGACCTAATTCTAACCATAAGTCTTAACCCCAAAAATGCTCTTTGGACTCAAACACAGTTGATGCACGTGGAGAACAACATGAGCATAAAGGATTATGGTCACAGATTCAGTTTCCTGCACGATGAGAAGTTGCAGGAGAAACGCTACTCAGACCAAGACTCGGACTGCTACGATGTGCAGCTGTGGAGCAGGAAAGAATTAATGGATAAAGTTAGAGTTGGAGTAAGACTGGGGGGCTGATTAATCATAACACATCACTGGTTGGGCTGTGTCACCAAATAACTGACCACCTTCTTTACGAGTCTACCCAATTCTCCAGTGTAGCGTCACGTCTGTTCACTTACACACGTTGCTCACACGAAGCCAAATGCAACAGTAATCATTAACATACTGAACACACTGTGTGACCACTATTTAAAAAGCTGTTTTCACATTATCACAGTATCATTTAATAAAGTACAGTACTGTGCAAAGGTCTTAGGCCACTATTGGATTCGTTTTTCAGCAATGCTATGATGCTCATATGTATTTATTTCTCTGTTTTTATATTAGAACAACTAGAAACACAAAAAGTGGTTTCTCGGCTGCTCTCCTTTCACAAAGACCTGATCAAGTTTACATCCAGATAAAACTGCCAGATGCTGAGTCAGAAACTTCTCATCATATTTTGACAGGTCTTCCTACTCTTGTCCCTGACCTCTCCAGATACCTCTACAGAGATCACACTCAATATAGTTGAGTCTAGCTGTATTCGAATAAATATACTAAGAAATAAATATATATATGGTCATAATAGCAATGACAAAACAACTAATCTAATGGTGGCCTAAGGCTTTTGCACACTACTGTACGTCATTATCATCATTAAAAACTCCATTCTGTATTTACTCGGGTTATATTAGTGTTAAAACTTGTTTGATGATCTCAATCATTTCAGTGTGACAAATACGCAAAAAAAATAAATCAGGAAGGGAGCACATTTTTTTTCACTGCATTGGTCTGCTAATTCAAGCCATTCAGAACTAGTGAAGCTGTTTGGATGATAAGTGAAACGTCTTCAAGAACTTCAAGCAAGCCCAGTTACCACTGTTTGAAAGTAAGATTGATCTCAATTAGAGATATACATTTACATAGAGTGAACTGAGTGTCTGTAGTTATAAAAAACAGTCAGAAAAGAGTGAGAGTGAAAGCCCTTCTCTTACAAAACCACAAAATGATCTTACTTTAGTTTCAGAATGACTCAGTTTAAATGTTCATGGTTCAGCTGCTCTTCCTGCTGCTGCTTGTGTGCTACACCTACCTGGACACAGCTTTATTCTGCCATAGCTGACAATACTAAAGGACATGTCCAACCTGCCTAACAATGTTCACTTTACATGCAGAGCTGCTATATCTGTGAAAACTGGTGATATGAATAACGTCTTCACTGACTCTGGATGAACATGTATAAAATTTGAATAAATAACTCACTCACCACACCTCTGACGCTTCAGTACATGATATATGTTGATAAGCACTACTCAGAGTATATTGGTGCCTTAATCAAACTAACTTGCACCAGATTCAACAGGGATTTAAAGCCACACTTACGCTTTCAGCTCAGGTTCACTGTCCAAGTCTTGGTCCTGCATGATAGTAGGGGCTGCTGGTAATTCGTCCTCCTCGTCACTGGTCAGAGTAATATCTTTACTGGGGGGCAGGGACTTAGGTTGGGGAAGGCTGGGCTCCGTGTCATCAGGATCAAGTTCATCCTGGAAACCAGAGACCATGGGGTTTCCTTTGTCTTCACCATCACTGGGACAGAAAAACATGGAAAATTGCTACTTGTTACTTTGACTCATTAGTCATACTGGAATATCGTCTGAACAATTAGCTGAGCCTCCGTTATTTACATGAAATCAAACAAAGCTGACATCCCAGTATTACAGATGTGACCTTTAATGTGATGTCCAGTGTGATGCATAGCGCACTGACAATACTGCCGAGTGGTGTGCTGTTGCTAGTTCTGCACATTTAAGACATGATTCAGACTCAAGCAAAGTCAACAACAGCATTGTGATTGTAAGAGCCATTTTGGGTCATATCAACATTCATTTGGTGTTATTTACTACTGGGTCCACTAGGTGTCAGCAAATGTAACTGGGCTCACTCAAAATAGGTAGAAACCACCTGGCAGGTGGCAGGTGTTGCTAGATGGGCAAAGCAAACTGTTTTTTAGTAAGTTGTTGGATTTACGGACTATTGTTATGGATTCTTGACAGTACAGACTGGAGGCTTTGCAGGTGATGAGCAATAAATATTTCACCTGAAGCAGAAGAGGACCATTTGGTCAGTGTTATTTGAAGGTGAGTGCGTCAGCGGCTAGCTTTAAGTTTAGGCTTAGCCGCTTTAGTGATTATGGACAAAGTTTGTGCAATAAGACATATTTTGGAGGAGGAGTGGGAAGACTCTTGAAGAACCACAATGCAGTGCAAAGGGGGTGGATGAAGGCAGCTACTGTAGCACAGTTTTATGGTTTTCAAGGCGATAATAGACATCAAATGCCTCCTTCCTTTCTATCAACAGACTCTCTGAAAAATATTGACAAACATCTCACCTGTCACTGTCCACAGCCAGAGCAGGTGCAGGTCGAAGCACCTTAGTCTTGGAGGACAGGTTGTCCTCTAGGAAACTCTTGTCCAGCCTCTCATCTGGCACAAAATCGTCCACACTCTGAACCTTAGCAGGACACACTGGTGCCGGAGGGTCATCTGAAGAAAACAAGAGCCAGAAAACAAGAGTGTCTGATCCATAATACAAATCTACACTCTGCGATTTAAAGTTAGACGAGATTAAAATACATTAATGTGACTCTCCTGAGATTAACAGTCCCACATGCAAAGTAAGGTGGGAGGGTTTCTCTAAAGCCACTATTTAGTGTAACTGCTTAAAGCAAAGAGGTGGAAAGAGACAAGACTCCATTACATTTAAACGTGACTATAAATAAGAGCAAGGATAAGGACAAAGACGATGCCAGAGTCATGTTAGATTCTGCTTTACTAGAAACATTCTATGAATAAACACCTCAGTAAAAAACTCTCCCACAGTCTCATTAGAGGTGACCCTGTAAAGTCAGAGATAAATAACATACTGCAGCACACACTGGATGGTACAGACGACCTCTTGTTAATATCTGTACTCCAGGTGAACTAATGTCACAGTTATGTGAAGTTGCCTCTGATTCTATGTTGGCTGGCTGACACAGTGCTCAGGTAATGTACATGAAACTCACCTGGGGCAGAAACAGGAGCGTCAGCAGCAGGCGCTGAACCAAACCAGCGGGAGATGAAGCTGCGTTTCTGGGGGCCTGAGGACTGCAGGTGTTCAGGGGACTGGACCGATGGCTTTGACTCGACTGTAGGTGAAGCCACCCCGCTAACCGCTGCCGTGGGCGGTGGAGGGGACGACGCGGACACAGACGGTGACTGCGGGAGCCCCTGGGAGGGGATAGGGGGCTGAGGGGTGCTGGGACTGGAGCTTCCTGTGGAGGCCCCACTGGGAGGGACGATGGGGGACTGGGAGCCTGAGGAGGGACTCTGGCCGTTGGCTGGACCAGGAGAGCCATAGCCTTTACTGCGAGACTCCAGGTTCTCCAGGAAACTGCGGAAATCACAAGAAAACTGGTTATTAATGAATGATTCACAAAAGTCAACGTGAATATTTCAGTAAATAAGTGTTTGTCTGTTAAATTATCTCAGACTCAGAGAGATTGCGATGTTGTCAACTAGACTGTCTCATGACCGAATATAATCAAAAAGAGCTGAGAAACAAGAACAGTAACTGCAAACTAAACAAAAACAGATACAGTACATCTCATAGTTCTGATCTTCAGTCTCCTGCTGGACAGAGAGCTCCTCCAGGGTGGCATCCATGTCCAGTTGATTGGTTTCCAGCTGCCTCAGTAGGGTCTCTCTCTACACACACACAGACAGATGAATAACACCACAATGCTGAGATGAAGCCTTTATATGTACACTGTATACTAGTGACAGTCAATTATAATTTTCTCTCATTTAATAATTCTGAGATATGAAAATAACCTGTAGCTGCAGGAAGGGGATGTTAAAAAACCTGTGCAGATATTTCAAGCCAAAACCGTTTTTCATAGAGGACTCAGCATAGTGGATGTAAGATGAGCCCATCGGTCTGTAAAACACAAGATCAAATATTATATTAATTTTAAAATTATAAAGTGAGATTTTCCCCTTTGACAACAATAATTGTTTTAAATTGATCAACGTTGGGATGACAAGGGCAATATGTGGCCCTTCAGCTGCTAAATGCTTCACTGTTAACAGGCTAGTCACTAACTGTGTCTGTTGTGACACATTCCTCCTCCCAACATTGTTAAAAACCCACTGTCATTAACCACCACCATATATCACAGACCTCAACATGTGTCGCTGTTAGAAATTCAGTGTTATTTGCTTCATCTGTGACTTACTACTTCCACATTAACCATCACAGGCAGAGTTTTATTCTCCATCTCTGTTTCAGCTAATGTGGTTTCACTTTTGTTCCAACTAACATCTGACCATTTAGCTGAGTGCTGACCTGTTCAGTCCAGCGATCAGCTCCCTTATATCATCAGGGAGGATGACACGATGCTCGCCCATGTCTCTGTGGTTTCCCAACACGCACACCGGCACATGGGTGGGTACTTTGGGCAGTTCCCTGATGATGTAGTTAAATGTCCTGCATTTGACAAAAATCGTAAGACTGATAAGTGGGTGGGTGAATAAAAATATAGACACACAGACTAATACAAACAAATTCAGTGGTGGTTGAAACACAATAATTTATAGAATCCTTAAAGATGGTCAAGTTGCATACTTGGTATTTACCCAAGACATTTTACAAATGTTTAAGACAGTATACTTCAGAGAATATTCAGATCCTCTCACTTTCTGCACATTTTGTGTTCATTTTAATTGGATGAAAATGCTATTTCTGCCCATCAGTCTACACTCAGCAAAATTATAATAGCTTAATGACAAAGTGAAAACATGTTTTTAGACAAACAGGCTAGCTTCTAGCTTATATCACTCATAAGCTGAGCATGAATCAGGTCTTTGTGAAGCTGCTGCCAAATCGTCTGCATCAATGTGTGTCCAAACTGTTGACTAGTGATGATAACACACTCATCTCCCTAGTGGAAAGATGCGATAGTATTTAAATAAAGTCCCCACTTTTTTATTTTAGGATGCTCAATACAGCAGCATTTAAATATCTTGTGGATTCCTCCCTTGAAGCACGTCACATGCAGACTGACAGAAACCTAATCTGTCCATGCATATTGCAGCAATTGAGTCGAGAAAGTCTCGGGACAGCAGCTGAGACAGAGGACACTTACCACTGCTTGGTTATGTCAAACATCATGATGACGCCATTGCAGTTCTTGTACACATCCAGGAACTCTGCATCCAGGACCACGTCATCTGACTACAACACACACACACACACACTCTTATTTAACAAATGGATTAAATTACACAACATAAAAAAACAAATGTGATAGTTTTAGTTTGACTGCTTATATTTTTCATCACAAGATCTTTTTGGCCAATTCCACTGTTGACCTACATACTATGAGTGAGCTTTTTATCCTAAACACATGACAGTCATGTGATAGTCACCTCTTGGGGCTCATTCTCCAGTTTCAAATTGTCTCCGCGCCTCTTGCCTTTGCCTGAAAAGAACAGGAAATCCGTGTTAAAATATCACAAAGGTATGATTTGTTTACGATCAGTAAAGCAAGCGGAGCAGAACATCTGCAAGATGCTTTTTCTGGCCTCATTTCAACATGTTAACCTTTAAGTGCTTGCTGCTGGCATTGAGTCGTAGTTCACATGATGCAGATGCTTGGGTTCTATCTACACACTGCAGGGATCATCAGCCAAACTCTGACATGTAGCCATACAGCAAACCTGGATATAGCCAAACCCCGAGAATGTTGACATTCAGATAAAGAGTGCAGCAAGGCGGGGCAAACCCACGGCACACAATCGAGTTTAATGTCTACACACTATAGTGCTGCTCACCTACACCTTCTGGAAGAGGATATTTTTGGCCTGAGATGAGTGCGAGAAAGGTGCAAAGAAAAGACAACATCAACACTGAGGACAGAAAAACGACCATACGTGCGTCTGATGTCATGAAATACTGTCAGAAGTGTAACTTCTGAAAGCAAGGTCAGCCTCTGTGAAAAGTCTTTGACTGACACGTGTGTCAACACTCACCTTTGTCTACCACGTCCCAAACCTCCACCTTGACCACGTCATCAGTAGCTGAGAGAAAAAGAAAAGGTGTTTTTATTACTCGTGTTCTTTGATCATAGAGTAACAGAACTGAAGTGTGGAGGCTGTTAAATAACTCCAACATAGATCCAGTAACTAAAAGCACTACATTAAGTGGTGAAAGTTTTTTTTCTTGGTATGACAGTACTAACACAGATACAGGGCAACTACTCTAAAAATCTGTTAGCTGAAACTAAATCTAAATGTCTCTTTTTTACCTTGATATGGAGCCACTGAAATAAATCCCCAAGGCACAAACAACAGATGTTAAATACAAACCAGAACAGCCAAAGCAGTGGTGAAAAGTTAAAATAAGATGTCATGTGCAATGTGTTCTGACTTACTTTTGTAATTCCAATGGATACTTGTGGCTTGGATCTCCTGAGTGGGTATGTATTCCTCCAAAAACTTCTTTCCCTGCAGTCGATACCATAAGGTACTCTTTCCAGTGTTTCTGTCTCCCCTGATGACTATTTTCACTTGAGTGGGAAAGATATTATAAATTAATTCAGCCAGAAAAAGTCAGTGTAACTCAACTAATATACAATGGCAACAATAAGACAGTTTCCTGGTTTTCTGCATAAATTGGTCATCGCCTGATGGGCTGGGTTACTTACTATTATACTGAACCCCTTTGGCGAAGCGTCTCTGCAAACTCTGGTTCATAGACTGCAGGCCAGCTGGAATGTTCTTATCTCTGAGCTGCCCAGGCTCAGATCCCACCAGCTTCTTCAGCGCTGAAAACATCTTGATGAAGCTTCGCACGAGCTCGTACACAAACAAGTGGTAGTGCAGTGGAAGTCTTCTGACAATCTGTCACGCAACAACTTGATGAAAAGACTAAGAGTGTCTCCTGATGGCTGAGGAAGTTAAGGGTCCATGCTTAGAAGATGCCAAACATACGATGATAAGTTACTAAATAGTGGCTCTGAATGGAACAGGTGTTAAATCTGTCCAGATGTTCTTGCTCGCCGGTCGGTGGTGGAGGTAACTACCATGTTGTTTTGAGCATCATCTATGAAAAAAGCAGAGAGAAACAGATGTTACTGCAGGAAATGAATTTACTTGTCAGAGTACGTTGTCAGACACATGGGCCTATACAGTATCAGTTCTCAGACATGCAGCCACACCTGGTATCTTCAAATGGAATATATCCATGCATAAAATATTCACATTATTTCAGTTATAAGTATGTGATCTCAAAGCTCCTCCACATAAGATCCTCTCAAGGACTATTTCAGTTCAGAGGATGTCATCTGGAGTTCTGGGGGGAGCAGCTTGACCAAGTTTACAGTCTCTGTATCATGTGCAACCAAATGACAAAATCCAAAAACTCCTCCTAGTGATGTCATCTGGAGGAGTTCTTCAGCAAAACACAGAAAGATATTTAAGTACTTGTATATGAAAGGCAAAGGGAAGTTTAATATCATTCATATGCACGTACTGTATCCCCGGTACTAGAACCACGGGCAGCAAGCTGAAAATTTGTTCAGCTGCGCTTTAAGATTTTCTTTGTTAGAGCTCCAGGTTGTGTCGCTCATGCTTTCCATTACCTTGAAGTCACACAGCTAAGCATCTATTTTTCTGCTAAATAATGACCTTTTCACCACTGAAAATCCCAGATGGTTGTTTATCCTGATGTAGTCAGGTGATACTTTTTTGCACACTGCTCAATAACAAATGAAGCAGTAACTGACTCACAGATCTATAAGTTGGAGCCATACTGTGATACATGAAAGAAGGGCTAACAGATGAGTACCAGAGCATGTTAACATGTAAGCTAACTGCAAAATCCGAACAGGAGCTGTCACAGTGTTCCCGGAGGTATTACATTATTCACCATCAAGATCAGCTGCGGGATGTGTCTCCAGTTAACACTACCAGTACAGTGTGTGTCTCTGTTTAGCGTTAAATGGAAAATAACAGCGAAGCCAGAATGAATTATTTTATTGGAGTGAAATTTCCATTTAACGTTATTCAGCTAACAGTAGCTAGGCTACTGGCAGCAACCAAGAGAGTGCTATACCGACACGTTTAACAACCATAGATAAAATGTTAATTATTAAAAACAAAAGGGTGTGTCAATGTCAACACAGGCTTCAAACAGTGATGAGACACCTCGATTTCGTACCTCCAGTAACATTATCCTATTGTGTTTTAGCTAACATTAGCTAGCTAGCGAGCCACTCGATTCTAGCTTAGCTTTTCTCCCTCTATGCCCGATGACATCAAACGGCAACTAGACTGGATGTTTTCTTACAGGTGGCAACACCTACACATACTTACGGCTGTTTAATAAGATAACAAACTGCAGTCCCGGCATCTCTTTCTCAAAACATCCCGGCAAAGATGTAGCAGCGACATTCCTTTGCAAAGAAAGCAGCTACACCGACACAGCGTCAAGCTCGCCGAGACGCGTTCGACGATCAACTTCCGTTAAAACTTTCAAAATAAAGCGTGCGCGAAAACAAAACTATTTAAGGGCACTTCATTTGGATTTCACATTGCATGTATTTGGCATTTTTGGACACAGTTTAGTTTGTTGGTTTTCTATCTCACCTTTCTCTATGTTTTAAATAGGATAATTTAACCCTATGGTTGGACGTCTAGATGCTCACCTTTCGGGCTTGCGGCTCCTAGCGGTAGATGTAGTAGCTGACTGATATTAGCATTCTAAAACAGCATCTGTCAGATTTTTCAGATGAAAACGTTTTGTGTTACCTGGCTGTGCATACGAAGGTCTATATAAAGATAAAAATTTCGTTATGAGTTATTAGTGGAAGCAAGACTACCACAATACATTTAGGAATAAATAATGCAATAAGTCGGCGTTTATTTGTAAAATCAGATTCAGCTGTGCTCACTGTCTTGAACACACCCCGCTGAGTACCCCGATATTGTTCAAGGGGAATAATGGCTGCACAGGAGCCATCTCCACCATCTTCCCTGGAAGGGAACAAGCCGGGCTTCCCGAAGAAAATTCTAGCCAACAACCACGAAGACAAGCATTTGTGCAATTCGTGCCAGAAAATCCTGAGAAGGCCGCTGCAAGCCCAGTGCGGTCACCGTTACTGTTCGTTCTGTTTCCACAAAATTGTGAGGTGAGTGGTGCCGTGGTTGCTAGCGAGCTAGCTAGATGCTCCAGCTTGTCACCAGACCTCCTTCAAATATCTTTCAGTTTAAGGCTACGCTCTTTATTGTCTCATGTCCCGCTATATACCAGCTATAAAGTCGAGATAGGACATATACAGTGAGCGTTAAGGAGCTAGTGCAAATTATAGCGGAATTACAAGTAATCCACCAATCACCACTTTATCCCAGCAAAATCTTAACTTGTTGTGCTGCATTAGGGTGGTTAGATTCTACACAGGTTAACGTTAGTCCCGCTAACCTCTGTTGAGCCTGGTCGGAGTGTTCGTTACCAGACTTTGACACTGTATTGAATTAAAGTAGCTAATACCAGGTCGGTGTGTATGCCGAATTTGCTAGAAAGTCTGTCGGTAAGCGGACCTGGCAATAGTCTACGCATGTCCACCCCAATCCATGTATTACCATGTCTGAACGTCACTGGTGGTACTGCTCACTGTATCTGATGTGATGGGAAGTTTTCAAGGTACAGTTACACAGGGGTGGGTGTCAACATGGGGACAAAATATTCTTCTCCACAGAGCCCATCGATAAGATAATCTGGTAATACAGTTGAAGCAGTATGGTAATGGTTTACTGACAAACACAGAAATCGCACATAACCAGTGTCATAGTTATCTTCAAACAAATGTGTGGCATTATATGGGTTCTTGTGTAAGTGTGAACAGTGTTTGCTACAAAATAGTACACACAGGGTTTGAAATGGTCATACTTTTCTCAATTTACCATATAGAATATCAGAAATTAGTTGTTTTTTTTAATCCCCAGAGATTTACAGATTCATTTTACTTAGTCTTGTTCAACCAACAGACCCTTGACCTTTGACCTTTGGTCACAAAAATCTAATCAGTTCATCACTTAGTCCAAGTTGACAGTTGTGCCTAATTTGAAGGAAGTGTTCCTTAGATATTGCTTTCGGAAAACTTGAAAACATAATGCCTCTGACCCTGGCTATCACCAGCACAGAGGCATAAAAACCTGTGAACACCACTCAGCATTACTCATCATTGGCCTTAGTTGTGTGTCTGATTGTGAGACTGGATTAAAAAGTGGCAGAACGCACAAGAGCATCAGTAGATACTGAAAACATTCTGAGATATAGTTAATATGGGAAGCACAGTACTACTAATAACAGAAGAAATGTTGACCTTCCTTCGTTCAGTACTCATTTTACTTTGAAAAATAGACAGATAAGTCATTCTGATTGTGCAATAAAACTGTCTGTGGAAATTGGTGTTTGTTTTAATTATAGTGGCATGACATGAAGCGTAGACATAAAGCTACTTACAATCTTGAATGATCTCAACTCAAGGGATTCTTTCTAGCTTTTCTGGAGCTTCCAAGTGCATCTCACAGTCAAGTTTTGGTTTTGGTCTGGCCTTCAAGGTCGTGAGATGTGGATGGAAGCTGAGAAATAGTAATGTAAAATACTTCATGGCTAGTATTTTGGACATTTTATGTATAATAATACAAGCACTTGTGTTTCCTCTCTTTAAGTTCTGGACCACAGCAATGCAATGCTTGCATCAAAGAAGACCTGTTTGAGGAGCCCACTTCTATTCTCAAGCTAGGTGGTGTAAGTACCTCACACTGCATCTTTTTAACACTTTCTGACACTTGTAGTATTAGTGTGAACTTAAGTTCCCTGGCCTGTTAATATAATGAAGACTCTGCCATTAGGAGTAATGCCACAGGTATTGTTTCCAAGTCCAGTGTGCTGGAGTACAGAGTTAACACAACAAAAACTGCCCCAGCTTTAAAACCGTGTTGTTGCTCTGCACAGAAAACAGAGCAGCTGTAATCATGTGTCCCTAGAATGATGAAACGTGCTGGAGAAATTAGAGCTAAGGGGAGAAAAGTGAGCTCCAAGTATCCTGACCCTCAGTAAAGTGATGCAGCGTGTTTGTAACACTACCCCCTTCAGTGTGTAACTGAAGACGCGAACCAGATAACACTGACAACAACCTCTGCTTTTCCATCCAGGCTTTCCCAGACAATGCGGCTCGGAGAGAAGTGGAGGCCTTGGCAGCTGTCTGCCCCAACGAGGGATGCACGTGGATGGGAACTATCAAAGAATTTGAGGTGTGCACTAATGCGTCCTCTCCCAGTCCACTGTGACTGAGGATTGGTGTGGGTTTGTCCCTTTTCAGTCATTTCATTTGCCATTATGAATCATTTCTGAAGCAATGGTCATACTTTGACAAGGATGTGTCTTATTCAGCAGATAATCAGCAATCAGCCACAACATTAAAACCAGCTGCTGGTGTTAGTGCTGTGGTGGGCAGGGGTGAGCACTCTAACCCTGTCAGTGTTTGTCACAGATGAACACAGATGTTGGATACATCTTTATAAAAATACACACAACTGGTGGTCATCTAATCAATGATACAACCATGTTCATCAAACAACAACAGAATTACCATGAGAAAAAACAGTCAGTTTATTTTGTCACCTGCAGGCCAACCATGAGGGCAACTGTGATTTCATGATCATCCTGTGTCCGTCCTGCAAAGAGTTGATGAGAGCCAATGAACAGGAGCGCCACAACGAGAGAGAATGTCCAGAAAGGACGCTCAACTGCAAATACTGCAAAGAACCCTTCTTGTTAAAGAACATCAAGGTCAGGATTCCTCTGTATTACACATAATATACACATGATACTTGGAGGTCTATTTTGTCTGGGCATATGATTACAGGTTGTACAAACTCGTTTTAAAGAAAGTTGGGAGCCTGTCAAATGAAAATAGTACAACAAATCAAATGCTGAAACTGAGAAGTTGTATTTTATTATTTTTAATGTATGGTCATTTTGAATTTGATGCCAGCAACACGTTAAAAAACAAAACAAAACATGAAATTGCAAAGAATCTTTTATCTGCAGTTCATTCAGAGAAATCAAATAAGATTCAGAGAATCCAGAGAAAACCAGTACTGAACGTCTGTGATCTTTGGACTCGGAGGTGGCGCTGCACCAAAAACAGACATGAGGAGAGTTACCAACTAATCATTAATGCACAGTTCTAAAACCAGCATCTGTGCTGGTGTGAGGTTGATTAGTGCATACAGCATAGGTATATAATGTTATGCCACCCAGACAATATCTTTGTCAGGGAAGGTCTTGCTTATGTCAGCAAGAGAACTATAAACCACATTCTGCTCATATTTTAACTCCGTAGCACAGTGACGGTTCAAACCTTGGAGCATTATGAGGGGGGGTTCTTTGTCTAAGAATCGACATGTTTCAAGTTTTCTTCAGTATCACAGAAATGTGGTGATAGTTGTCTGTACAGTCCTGTATACACTACAATCAGGAACTTTACAGCTCAATTTACAGCTGTAAGTTCAGCTTACTTGAAGTAAGACAAAGAATGGTAATATTATCTAGCAGTGAAAGTGTGGTAAAATCCATCAATATGAACTTTTTCATGTTTCTCTATTATATACACGTACAATAAATACTGTATGTACACATGCACTATGTGGAGACCAGCAGTCAGAGATCACTAGTGAACATACTTCTATGATTTAAGAGTTTAAGATCAAAATTTTCATGGCACATGATAATAGCTGAAAAGACTGAGTGAAAAGTTAATGACTTGAAAAGTGAGTATGGAGGAAAGCCCATGACTCCTTGGTCTTATTTGGCCTTCAAGGGTTTGATTACTTTACTAAAGCCACTGTAATTGGTAAGACGTTTTCTAATAAAAAGCTGACTTATATGGTGGCCCAACAATTGAAATCAAGTTATTATTATTATCATTGTTATTATTATATTTTTCTCTTAGGCTCATGATGAAATCTGTCCAAAGTACCCAATGATTTGTGAAGGCTGTGCAAAGAAGAAGATCCCAAGAGAAAAGGTATCGCAGCGATTCATTGAATGAATTTTCATAATTCTATTTAGCCAGTGAACAAAGTGTACAACATGTTCTAAATAGCATTAACTTCTTTCATGTTGTTTTGTTTTGCAGTATGTGGACCATATTAAATTCTGCAGTAAATTTAAAGCACCATGCAGATTTCATGTTGTTGGCTGCGATACATCTGTAAGTAGACATTTTTGTCCATAATTTGCTGTATGTTTAACACTGGCTAATGTCATAACTGCTGGATCATTTACTAACTTGGCAGAATTGAATCAAATTATATTATTGAGCTGGTGGAAACCATAAAGATTTCAGACTAAATTACTAAGATGGTATAAAAGGCAAAATGCTCAAATAAGATGACTTTTTTTATGAGAATATCAGTTATATTACTTCGCTTAAAACCTTATTTTTTCTGAAATATTTAGAGGAATATTGCCACGGTATTATATTATTCAGCAGCTTTTACAGAATTGTTCTTGTGTTGTTGAGTATGAAAATATGTATATGTGCAATACCTAAGTATTGACAGTATGTGGACTTTTTAATGTGCTGCTATTTCACAATAGCACATGCAATGGGAGTGTCTCTGATTGACAGAGAGTGAAAATTAATTCAGTTTGTGGGTACTTGAGTATAAAAATGAAAGACTGATTGCTATATGTGAAGTCTCCTGCATATTTATACTCATGCCTGCAAATTCTCTACAATATCACAGGGATCTGATATTTTCAAATGTATGTAAGAGGACCTATTATTAGCCCTGACATTTTTAATTTACAAAAATGGATCAAAATGTGGCAGAAACACATACATGTTTTTTTCTTGTCAACATTTGGCTCCTCCATTAGTCACAATGCTCTTCAACAGCCAACGGTCGGAGGCTGTAAAACTAGTAGCAATGAAAAAATGTCTTCCACCTTCAAACATGAGAGGTTTTTGCTCTGTTCTTTACAAAACTGTTAATAATAATAATAATAATTTGCATTTATATAGCGCCTTATACAAACTCAAGGCCGCTTTACATACACATAGAAAAAAAACTAAAAAAAAAACCCTATTAAACAGGGAAAGAAGTAGAAAAGTGATCAGTGAAAAGAAAAGTTTTTAATTCAGATTTGAAAGCTATGAAAG
>JAUMHL010000030.1:2062597-2088447 GCA_032362345.1 Sandelia bainsii
TAGTGTGAACTTTTTACGTTTTCCATAAATTTCACCCGAAAGCCAAATATCCCTAACTTTTTGTGAGTAGTGTAGATCTGTGAAAATCCAACGGCTATGACAGATCTTAAAGTGGAGGGGCACTTAAAGGCATTTTGAGTAATGAATTGAATTAAGCTAAAGGAATAGTTTGACATTTGGGAAATGCACCTTTAGCTTTCTTTTTGAGAGGGCTTATTCATTTATTAGGGGCAATACATATTAATTACATTTCTGAAAAGATGCCTACTGATATCTACTCGTAAAGCTTGCCTATAGATAGTATCTTGTTTGTGTAAGTGTACAACAGTTTGGGACTTTAGGAGAAGTTACAAGCTGGAACTGTTTCTTAGCTAACAATGTTTTTAAGCTTCTGTTCATAAAAGAATTAAAACAGTGATGCACATATTATCTGGGGAGCTTTAATGATGTTCATAGATGTATTTCTAAATTTTGGATAGAACCAGGCTAATTTTTTCCCCAGATCACAGTCTCTATGCTGAGATAGGCTAACCACAGGCTGATTACAGCTTCAAAATTAAACATAAAGAAATGAGACAGTTTTCTTCTCGCGTGACAGAACTGATAATGGTATACAATGCATAGCATTTTTTGTAATATCCATGTGTTTATTCTGAGGCTCTGCTGGAATAGTTTGGGATGATTTTTCTGGCTTGTTTTCATAAACCGGTTATTTTTCTCTCTCTTGTATTCAGAAATGTACATGGGGGATAGGCAGAAAGAAGATTAATCAAAGTAGATCTATAGTAAGCAAGTTGGAAATAGGTGAATTCACCCTTTAAAATGTCACTATGCTAGGACTAGAACTGCATTTTTCTCATAATGTTCATACCCAGGTTACCCTAATGCTGCTTGACCAGAACAACAAGGAGCACATAATTGATGCCTTCCGGCCCGACATCTCCTCCTCGTCCTTCCAGAGGCCTGTCAGTGATATGAACATCGCCAGCGGTTGCCCACTCTTCTGTCCGCTTTCTAAGCTGGACTCTAAAAACACATACATACGCGATGACACCATCTTCATCAAGGCCATTGTTGACCTCACCGGGCTGTAAGCAAAGCATAAATCCAAGCCTGACATCTGTCATCAACAAGCTATTGTAACACCAGTAACTGGCTTTTCTCCTTCTGGTCTGTCTAGTTGTTTAGGTGCAGACTGTTGGTGGCAATATGCAACACCAGAGACGTTCTATCTTTATTTAGTGGATGGTGGTTTTCAGAACTTCCAGCCACTGTAACTATTTAACAATTTTATTTTGAGAAAAAAAAGCGCTGATAATCTACAAAAGTGATTGACGGAGTGAGTAGAATACAGTAGATGGACAGTATAGTGACAGTTGTTAACACACACAACATTAAACTGACAGAAGCCTTCCAACAACTTGGTAAACATACACCTGTGAAATAACTAATAAAAACTGACATGGTCCCTAACATCTAGGGATCACCCTCTTGTATCACAGATGAGGCTTATTGAAAATTTAATTAACCCTCAGGCGTCACTTTAATTTACTACCCTCTTGTGTCATTCAGGACAAAAATGTCCATAGTGATGCATGAGGGTTAAATATTCAAAAAACTTTATTAATCCCAGAGGGAAATCATTTTGCCATGTCAAAGCTGTTCTCTATTCAAAAGGAAAGAAAGGAAAGAACCACAGCCAAGAGATCAACACAAATACTAAATACTCATATACAGAATACACAATGTATGTATGTCCAGTGTTACCCAGAAAAGCAACCTAACAGTTTTTAAGGTTTAAACTGATTTCACAAAGGTTTTATGTCCATTCACATTCAGATGTTTTTGTTTCTTGCTGAAATTAAATTAGATCATACTTGACAAAATTGAAATATTGCTGCTGGTTTCTAGTTAAGGCCTCAGTAGCATAACTACCATACCTCAAAGTAATTAAATCTGCACAGATCATTTTTGACCATTTGGGGCTGAAAAAACTAAACATTACACTTGACTTATAATGGCCTTGGAAGGTTCATACGGCTGACATCACTCCTCCCTTTAAGTTTTGTTTTGTGCTCAACTATATTGTGAGAAAAGTCTGCTGTCCCTTTAGCTTGCTAGGTGATATGTTGACCAGCTAGACTAACTAGACTAACTAACTAACTAACTTTGTCAGCTGTTTGGGTGCTGGGCAGAAGTTATGAGCATCTTTACTTAAAACAGTGACCTGCTGCTGCTGCTGCAGGGAACAAACAGGATGGGATCAGTGAGCCAAAACAATAAAACAACTGTGGGTCACAAGATCAAAACAATTAGCTTGAAGACACTAAAATGCTCAGAATTGAGTAGGAACTGCCCAATCTGGTTTTTATTCCTTCTAGGTATGAGCTTTACATTATACATTAAATTGTTTATTTTTTTACCTGATGTTCATGTAGGGATATTAATAGTGCAGCTTTAAAAAAAATCAGTCTGGCAAACTACAGATGGCTTGTGGTCCAAATTGTACTTTTGTTATCTGATTTTCACCTGAGTTTTTGTATTTTATTTCTTGTCTTTTTAAAGTGTTAGATAAAATTCTAGATTTAAAAAAAAATAAAAAACTGAAAATACTGAGCATTGCCACAGTAGCTTTATAGATAAAACAGGCCACACACACAGTGACACAGCCACGTCTAGGCGCTCAGTGTTGGTGTGTACTGCCTGACATTTAGTTAACTGATCTTTTTGTTTTTTATTATTACTGCATTTTTGCATTTACAAAGGTGGTGTCCCAGTAACAGTGTGACACCCATGTAGCCTTCAGAGCATTGCTCAGCTTTGCACACAGTAGTGTAGTTGGAATTTTAAACTCAGTTATGGTTTCTTAATATTTGTGCCTCCAAGTCCTGTGTTCATTTGTAATCATGTTGTGGTGGTGAACATTGCTTGAATTCCATGAATTCTGAATGCAGTATTTCAGCTGTGAATAATTCTGTGTGTGCGCGCGCGGGCGTGCGTGCGTGTGTGTTCATGTACTGCAGGGGTCATCAACAACTTTTCCAAGGGAGCCGTATTCTGTGCCTTGGGCCCGGGGCCCACTACACTGTTGGCAGACACACTGTGTGGGCTGGTGTAGCTTATTGTGTAGCTCACTGTGCTTGAAATGATTCATTAATGCATTACTAGCTTCACAACAGACATATTTTGTACTGTCACAGTGTCAAAAGTCTGCCAGCAGCCCCCCGACACGGGGGTGTGTGGGGTCGCAGGCCGGATGGGCCCTGTTGGACCAGTTGGTGATGCCTGGTGTACTTCTGTGTCATTTATTTGCTATTATTTGAAGTTTTAGTTTCATGTTGGATCTGTGGATGATGTACTGTAGCTTACAACAGTTTCTGGGCTGTTTGTCCAGGTGTCCTTAACAGAAACGCTGATCACTCTGTGTCCAAATGGAAAAGTGACATTTTATTAGAAATGAAACATATTTGCCTACAAGTTCTAATAAATATCTTTTGATATTAAACTTTTCAGTATTTTCATTTGAAAACCACTGCTAACCCAGAAGAGCGTTAAGAGTCTTCTGAATTCTACTTCAACTCAATCTTCTATGGACTGATGAGTCGCCTGTTTGTCGCCTGTTACATCCAAACCAAACACAGAATTCCACATTAGTATGTGAGCTGAAGCTCACACACAACTGGGTCATGACAATGATCCCAAGCATAAGAGGAAGTCGACCTCTGAATTGCTCAAAAGAAATGAAATGAAAGTCTAAGTGTGCTGACCTGAACTAGATGGTGTTCACATTGGTGATTTAGGTACTGGATAAACTCTTACCTTCAACAAATACAAGGATGATTTCTGTATTATATGTTTGCTCAGGTTTCTTTTCTTTAGTTCAAAATCTGTGCTGATCAAGCTTCAAACAAGATGAAATCGGTCTGAAAATTGCCAGAATTTCTCAGGCTGATGGATAATTTTGGTCCTACTTTCAGAACCAGAGATAAAAAGCATTTTAAGTTAGAAAAGTGGTTGCTGAGTCAATATTTAGAGCAGCTCAGGAAGATTTCTGACACAGGAGATGGGGTCCAGGCTGAGGCAAAGTGCACAATCTGTGGGACAAGAGGTATACAGTACTGATGGTGAACTAGTCTTTGCATTCCAACAAAAGTTCACAGTGTAGTGCAGTGATTTAGGTCATATTGTTCATGCAGAGCATCATCCGAGAAGAAACAGCATCTGGTGAAGTCTGCTTGTTCTAGACTGACAGTCATTGACTGGAAAGGATTTATGTATGTTCAAATACTTTAAATATTCTTAAGCAAATTAAAAATAACAGCTTACACATTGTGATTATTTTAATTATTAACCATTAACCATTGTTGAACCACTGCTCTACCTGCCATTAATTGCCACTCGGGGACAAATAAAGTTCTTCGAATTGAATTGTGCTGGTCACTGTCCAAATATGCTCGGCAGTCTGTTTGTTAGGTTCCATGCAACTTATTGTGTGTATGTTGTGTGTCTGTGAACTACAGGACATTGAAATCATGTTTACTTGTGTTTGATGAAGCTCCGTTCCTGATGTTTTGCCTCTACAGCAGCCGATCAGAGCTTTACTTTACTCAGTTTAACCACATGGGGGCGCACAAAGCTAATGTACTGTAATGCAATGCTTTTCAGAGCATATAGAGGCCTTTTTTTCATCTTATAGGCTACAACAGGAAAATTGCAAGTAAAATAAAATGAATGGCAGCTAAATTCCATTTAGCAAACAATCAGGCAATTAAATAATTAACTGAAGATTAAACAGAACATATTTGTCACATTTTGAAGAATGATTGTGACAAACAAACAAACCAAATTAACAAACGTGACCAAGTTCTAGTTTCTTGTGTTTTTTTGTATCACAGCAAATTAATATTTTTCATTCAGTGCTAATTGAATATATTGTAATGTTGTAAATACCAGGCCTTTTTTTACATAATTGCCCAGTAATTGTTCAACAATTGAAATTAAATTGCAACCAATTAGTGGAAAAAAAATGTTTACAATTTGTAAATGTAATTACCTGATCACAATTGTAATGAAAGTACAGCGTGTAAAACTAGTTTGAAATTTGAATGTAATTACCTTGAAGTGCAATGTTAAGACAATGTTAAGACAATCTGGTTGCAATTGGAACAGTCACTGGTAATTATGTAATTAGTGGGTTGAAAGTTTTGGAAATAACAAATTCTAATGTTAATAATACTAATTGCAGCGCTGTTGGTAGTGAATGCTGGCTCACTGTCACACGGTCTTACTGGGACATGTTAATGTTATTTAAAGTTGTTACCATCCTTTATGGCAAGTTATAATGTCTACTATGAAGAAGATCTAGGTTAAATTGATGGAAAAATTCAGTATTCATGCGTGAAGTACAGTACTGGAAAAACCAGAGCAGAAAATAAGGGTGTCCCATCACAACTCTTTTTACCTGGTCTATATAAACTGTAAAAAGTGCACGATGACATGGTGTGTATATACTGTCCAAAGCTATTTAACAAATCTCTCTCAACATGAGTGTTACAGCCGTGGCCCTCTTCTTCTTCTTCTTCTTGTGTGTCTAATGTTTTGGGTGTTTATGCAAATTAGTATGTGCGGATGCCTGCCTGGGATTGGTGGCTGAGGTGCCCGCTCTCACATTCACTTCCCTCCCCCGTGTGCCCTCCTCACTGGTTGGACCGGTAGGCAATATTTGTCTCTGGCTCATACTCTGCTGTGAGCAAGTTGTTCCAAAATTTTCTTCAGAGGACTTAATTGCTTCTAAGTGAATCCTGCTAAGATAAAATTTAATGATTATAATTCTTGCAGATTTGCTAATGCAAATAGTAATTACTATTTGTAATTACATTTCTACTGTACTAAATGTAATTTGCTATTTGAGAGGAAAATTGTAAGGTGTGATAGCAGATGTGACCTTATGGGCTGGGAAGTACTAGGGAAGCTATTTTGCAAGCTACCAATTATTTCACACTGGAAATAGTTGAAAGTTGAACTACAGCAAAGTTAAACCAGGGAGAAATCTAGTTTGGTCACCTGTCTTTCATAAACTAGAGTCCAGGTGAGGGTGTTATACATAGCAGGATTAGTCAGTTAGCCAGGTAACCAGCATACAACGTCTCTGAACGTTAGTTAAGAAATGGCAATAATCAATACCAATAACTAACTGATACCAAAGTAAAAATGTAAGATTTGTTGGTGGTCAGTGTTCTGTATTTGCTATGGCCATGGTGATTCTTCCTCAGGCTGATATTCAGGAGATTTATTCATGATGATGTTGTTGCTGTGTGGGCACTGAGCATTGTGCGGCTCTTTTGCACAAGCACTATACAAAGGTCACATGTGTGGTGGGGGCTGCCTGACGAATGCATTACCTGGGCAGTTTGTCAAAGTCAAAAGTCATAAAAAAACAAGACAGGCAGCGCTACTTAGATCTGACAACAATGCAACACAAAGCAGGTGTCCTTTATGCACAGATACTGTAGGAAACTACTGGTCACGAGTGGAGAAATTGATTCCTAATAGAACAAGGCGCACTGATTTGTTGAGGTACAAAGGTAAAAAGAAAATCTGTGGGCCTATTATCATCACTAAGCTATTGAAACATGACCAGGATGTATTTATACTGGTAAAAACAGCATGTGCATCTTTTAAGAAATGATAATAAAACCTACAGGAGAGAAATAAAGTTAAAATGAAAAACAGTTACATTATATTTGCTATGATCACTTTTGGCAAGAGAAAAGAGCATTTTACTGGTTATACTGGGTAAAACAGACAGAATGGTTTACAGTGTCCAACATAGACTAGAAAAATATGCATTCATTCAAATGATTGTAACTGGAAATATTTTCATGTAGTCCACATCAGTATAACATGGGAAGAGAATTTTAGGCTTATGAAATACTAAAATGATACAAACAATGGCATCATGTTTTCAAAGTGGTGTCACCAGGATGAGTCCTCACAGCCAGACATAGGCGAACTTAGGTAATGTTGTGCTTCTGAAACTTTCTGGGTAAGGGTATGGAGGCCCATTTCCACCAATACTAGAAATAATAAAGAAGAACATTTTGTCATGATAAAAAAAATGACAATGTTAAAAAATTGGAGAAAAAATTTGGACTTTTTATCTCACAATTCTGACTTATTAAGTCAGAATTTTGAGACGCTACAGCTCACTGGGATAAATCAGCTTTAATTCTAGGCATATGTTGCCTACAGTCATGTAAATACAGCCTTTATTTGAAATATACCCAACATAGTTATGACTGAAGGCTGCCTGACAAAGGCTTCCTTTGGCTTTAATGAAGTTTGAATCGGTTGAAAGTTGCTCAAACGTTCAAGTCTCAGAAAGATTATTACCACAGGCACTGTGTCTATTTTTTGTACCTTATAAAAGGTTATTGATTTTTGGCATGACAGTGGGAATAAGAGGATTATTTGGTAGATGGTTTTGACCTCCTCCATCGGTTGAACGAATGATGTTTGCAAGAATGATGTAAACACTGCACCTGATATTTTGACATTCTGAGTTTAAAGGTTGGACCTGTCCAGTTTCACTTCAAGAATACTGTAAAATTAGGTAGTGACTTAAGCTTAACCTGTATGTCAATCATGTGATCACAAATGTGCCATTATTGTCTTCAAGCAACAAACGCAGTACAAGTAGTACACCCTTTTTAATTACTTCATGTGGACACACCTTGGGACCTATGGCCAAACATAGAGTGGAGCATCTGTCCAATCCAATTTCTGCTTCATATTCAGTGACTTTGAGGGTCTAACGCAACAATATAATGTCTGAATTCTTTATATATGACTTTACAAATGTGTGTGCTACATTTGTGAATTTCCTGTCAAAAAACAGAAAAAGGGAAAGTGTATGTTCTTGCTCTTGAATTAAAGGTGCTTTTCCTGCTGGCTCAGCAGTGTCCACCCCCCAGCATTCAGGATGTTTGAGGACCAGCGTCAGTCGGACATGCATCACCGACTCCTCATTACATCATCCGGCTAGCAGTAGTTCTTAGTCAATCACCTGGAACTCGTATGAGCTAATGTCTTGCACACATCTGGTAAAGTTCTCCCCGTGTCCCACTCACTGACTCCATCCTCTGTGTGTGATTGATGATAGGGTTGTAAATCACATTCTGTCAGTGAGCATGAATGGGAATAACATGCATTAAGAAATAATATGTAAGAAAAAGTGACTTGTTGTTGCTGATCAATCAAATGCTTAAAGGAAAAGGAGGTTTAAGGTCAGGCCGTTTGCTGCACACACGAGAGAACATGAAAATCTCTGAGGTTAAACATGTGAGTAGATGTCTGGAAAACATGACAATTTTTTGGGTTCTTCTTGGGAAGGTTGGAAACTCTTTCGAATGAATAGAAGACAGATATTGCAGAGCAGCCAACTTCACTGCAGAAATGAATCAGATAGAATCAATGTGACTGATACGTATGTACACAAATGTGGTTTTACGGATTTCTGCATTGTGTATATGAGAGTGAAGCTCCAGCTGGCATATTCAGTTATGTTCACACCTACACACACACACACCCACACCTGTGGGCCCATTTTCCTAATTTTCCTTCCTCTGTTTCTGCTTCAGTGGCACTTTGGCTATGTTAACTACTTCGGCTTGTATCTTTTGAGCCCTGCCTGTCTCCTGTCTGTTGTTGTCCTGCCTGGTCTTCACCTCCAGCACCTTTCTCTGTCAATAAACATAATGTTATTTTACAATTCATATTTTACCATTTATTTGTTGTTAAAAATGCTCCAGCTCTTGAATAAATGCTGTGATGCGTTTTTCTGCTTGCCTCAATTTATTTTCACTCGACTCCAACAGAAATGAAGGATTTTAATATAGAAACTCATCCTGCCTCATGTTTGACCAATAGAGATTTTCATTGGTCGAAACACTCACTGTGTCAATATGTGATTCACTATTCCCCTGTGTGTATTATTAGAGCTGTAGAAAGGAAAGATCACCAAGCAGACTGGTGACAGGTGAGGAGTAAGATTAATGTTGGCACACGTTTTCTTCCATCTATCCATCCTCTGCTCTTGCCCTCACTCTCGTCACCTCCTCAGCATGGTTAGTCACCCTACCCCACTGTGAATAGGCACTGTGGGCAGCAGCCATCCCCCCACCCCCGTGATACCATTTGAACCACTTCCCGTCATCCTGTGTCCTGAAGCTTAGCACTGGTGATGAGGTTGACAAGGAGAACTTGTGCACAAGTTCCAACCTCAAAGTAAACAGTGGGGGGTCACTGAGGAATCTCCCTGCTGAGTTCATTTACACTGCAGCATGAGGATGTGACTCCTCACATTTCAGCAAGACTTAGTACTTTAACTCCTGTTACTAATATACTTTATGTACAAGTTAATGTTTGACATACTTGTCTCATAAATGAAGTTCTTTTGGCTGCATTTTATGTTTAATCACTTCAAGTGTATATGTTGTGAAGGCTGCTCATACATTTCATGTCAAAGAAAGAGACATTAAACTCTATTAACCTTGTTAGCCTCATTGTTTGCTGGTTCCATTAGCTCTACTTGTCAGTCTTATAGCTAGTAGCAAGATAACTACCAAAATTCCAACACTTTCACCGCATATTACAAGACACTACAGGTCAGAAGACATCTAAATGCATTAATGGATCTAGAGCATTTAGCATTTTTGATTGCAACAATGAAATAACACACTCAGGTTATTTTGTCTCTTTGTGACCTGCAAATCACCAAACGATGCTTACTGTGATCACATAAGAATACGTTTGGATCTTTTTACACGGCGAAGTGATGAGCTACAAGTGCTACAGACAGTGGTGGATGAAGTACTCAGAAATGAACTCGAGAAAATGGAGCAACCACAGAGTAGAAATACTTACAAGTTACAAGTAAAAGTCCTGTTTTTAAAATACTGCTTAAGTAAAAGAACAAGGGTATTAGTACTATTTGTGCAGAATGGCTCATTTTATCGTACTACAGTAACTGATTCATTCATGTGTGCATCACTTTAATGCTGTGGCTGGTAACCTGTTTTGATGATGATATGTTTTGTATTGTCATTTGAATTACTTTAAACACTGCTAGGTGATTTGTGAACTTTACTTTGTGGTTCAATAAATTATTCTGTATTTTGTATTTGTATTGTATAATCAGGTTCTTAAAAGTAATTAAAGTTAGCAAATAGATGTAGTGGAATGAGTATATGTATTTGCCCCTGAAATGTAGTGAAATTGAAATATGAAGTAACTGAGAATGGAAATACTGAAGTAGTACTAAAGTAGAAATACTTTAAAATTGCACAAAACCTCTGTGTCCCACTCCTCATATGTGCAAATGTGAGGCTGGAGGCTACATTAGGTGCTTCTTATTGAACTGTTGGCAATGCAAGTAGCATAGTGGTTAATGTTTTGTAATGTAATGTAAGGTTTTGACAAGCAGGAACAATGTGTCAAATAAAAAGGTAATAACTCTGCTTTTGCCGCATCGATTGTGATCTGAAACTGTCCATTGTATCGACACTGTTACAGAGGTGCAACGCAAAAATTGGCGGAGTGAGCCACCTGTGTGATAAGTGTGATATTTTGTTACTCCTTCCTGCCTTCTCAAAGAAAAACAATAGGTTGACTTCCCCGAGGGAAAACAAAACTGCTTTATCCTGGAACCAACTAAAATGATAAATAGACCTGCTGTGAAATATGTATCAATTTTATGTTATCTGCAGTGAGAGTCTTGCTATTGCCACGAAGTTCTATTATAAAAGTTTTAGGCAGTGAAATTCTTTTTTTTTTTTTTTTGTTGCCATACAGTATGTATAAAGTTTTACCATCTCATTCCCTCTGGTACATGCCTTGGCAGAGATATACTGGACTGTGCTCAGTTCTTGTGTTTGTCTTAGATCACTCTGCACCAGACAATCACTTACTGTTATTGCTTTTATGGTCCCTTGAGAAGACACGCACGGTGGATTTGCTGGTCTATTTGCCTTTTGGCCAGCAGCTGTTTTACTACTCAGTGGAAATACTGAATGGCATTCAAGAGATGCTACTGGCCTCCCAGAGTATCTCCCTGCTGTTTTCTTCATCATCACGGTGAAGGGTTACCTACCGAGTGAACACTCCATCGTTAACCCTTCCTGCAAACCTTGATATCTTCAGATCTGACTTATTCTGAAGATCTGAAATTCATCTCAACTCACAGTTGAACAGGACTCTAATGCGCGAGACATCCTCATCTTGTCTTACACTTACAGACTTAGTGTTCCAGTGTTGTAGGTCCACATGAACAGGAGCTGATTAGCCATCATGTATCATCTAGCAACAGTGTTTAACCTGGGATTAACATGGGGCCCATGGTTGGAAAACTCCTCGGGGGTTGAAGGGTGGAGGCGTGGGGTGCGGAGGGATTTATGGATTCCCACAAAAACCCAGAGGAGCCCCTTTCATGTGGCATTTTAATGGTGGAACCCACATTCTACTGGTCTGAGCTCACTTCAAGACTTCATGTCATGGTTCGGCTTCTGCCTGCTGATGTGGTGAAAACACACACTCTCATGTCCTTCATTAGTCCTTGTGAATACACACAGACCGCACTTTGAAGCACATGCACACAGTCAGCAGCTTGTGGGTATGGAACAAACTGGAGATGACGGGAAGTCAGATCCTTCCACACCTCGAAAATCTGCTGAGCTCACCCGTCTGTTCCTGGTTCCATAGCAACCCCATTAGAAATGTCAGGAAAACTTCCTAGGTTCCCTTGTGAATGACTTTTTTCCCTAAACACAACGTGGACAGGCGTTCCTCCAACATCTGGATGCAAGCTGTCAGATATAAACATGCTGTATTTATTTAGATTTTTCCTCCTATCTCCATGAAGCTCAGCTCTTCTTTCCTTATTGGCCATGGGTGTTCATGTAGCCCTGTGTGGCCCAATGAGGTACAAAAGTTCTAAAACACCACCACAATTTCATGTCAGGGACTCCCACACCACAACATCCGCACAAAGTCAGCATGTGATCACCTCAAGATGAAAGTATGGGGCTGGCCTGTTGAAGCAGATGGTGGGGAGCTAGGTCAGGGTCATGTTAGGGTTCATTTCCATAGACACGGAGAAGCTGTGAAATATAGTACTGTCCAAAAGGTGTTAGAACAGCACAGCTAATTTATTTGTTTTTGCTGCACACTGAAGACATTTGGGCTTAAGATGAAAAAATGAACGTTAGACAAAATGTCAGCGCCTTTTGCAGCAGCAGTTTTGAAAAAAATAGAACATCATATTTAGTTGCAGCTCCTTTCTTTGCAATAACTGCATCAAGCCTGTGACTCACAGGCGTCACTAAAGTATTGGTTTCTTCATTTGATTTGCTTTTCCAGCCTGTAACTGCAATCTCCTTCAGTAGCTGTTTGTTCTGGGGCAAGGGTGGGGGTATTTGGGTTCTCTAGCAGGTAAAATCCATGCTCAGATGGGTTTAGGTCTGGTGATTGACTTGCCCAGTCTAAAACCTTCCACTTTTTCCCCTGTGTTGAGTTCAGTGTGTAGATCATTGTCTTGCTGCACGATGAAGTCCCTCCCAGTTAGTTCTGATACATTTCTCTGTAAATTAGCAAAAAATGAATGTGTCTTTACACCTCTGAATTATGCTGCTTTCATAGTGAGAGATTGCAGATTGCAGCCATGCAAAGCCAAGCAATGACTCTACCTCCACTGTGCTTCAAGGATACATTTATGGTATGGTTTGGATGAGAAACAGGTACTTTCCTCCTCCACACTTTGGCCTTTCCATAACTTTAGTAGAGGTTGATCGTGGTCTCATTAGTCCATGAAATGTTTTTCCTTCCTCCTGGCTCATCTCTTTACGTTTTTGCAAATTCCAATCTGGATTACTTCTGGCCTACTGCTGATGAGGGGTTTGGATATTGTGGTATGGTCTCTTTATTTCTGCTCATCAAGTGTTCTTTGAATGCTAGATTGTGATTCCTTCACCCCTGCTCTGTGGAGCTTGTTGGTGATGTCTCTTTTTACAGCTCTCACAATGCTTCTGTCATCAGTTGCTGTTGTTTTTCCTTGGCAGACCTCTTCTGTTGCACCAGTGGTTTCTTTCTTTTGCACAATGTGTGTGTGATGCTTGTATGTTTGACAACACATGCAGTCTTCACACGTAAAACCC
Source organism: Sandelia bainsii (assembly GCA_032362345.1). Classification (NCBI taxonomy): domain Eukaryota; kingdom Metazoa; phylum Chordata; class Actinopteri; order Anabantiformes; family Anabantidae; genus Sandelia; species Sandelia bainsii. The sequence goes on from JAUMHL010000030.1 coordinate 2,075,806, forward strand.
AAGACTAAAATCAAGATTGGTTATTAGAGATATTTCCTATTTAAACAAGCAAACCTCTCTGGGTTGTTGCTACACTTTTTGCTTTGCATGTGCATCATTTGATACAGCTGAAATTCAAAATTTTCACCTCATATGCATCTTTCAATCTAAAACTCAAATGCCTTCAGTGGAAAGAAAAACAAATAAATTATCCTTGCTGCTCCAATACTTTTGGAGGGGACTGTGCCTCTGCTTGGGCTTGGTGACTCCCCTGAGAACACAGCTATCATATGGCACCCGAAGCTCTATCACTGCATAGATGCATGAGTAAATCACAGTTGGCATTGTGCCTTCCCAGAAGTCACTGTTTCTGTAGTCTGGGTAGCTGTGGGCAACATCGTATGGCTGAGATGATGTGTTTCAGAAATGGAAGTTGGATAGAGTTGAATATAAGCATTGCATCTCTGGAGACTTGCGATGATAAAGCAGCTGTCTGACACTTGGTGGAAGCAATTTTTCATTTGTAACAAGGAATGTTCTCCAAAGTGCTGGAGTTTACAATTGACAGTATCCTTTTAGAAATGCAACAATATTCCTCAAATATTACATCTACTCTACAGGAGCCTTTTAAGCAGCATTTACATCCAGAAATTGAGACAGATTAATTAAACAAAGAGATTCATTAGCTCTTTCCAATGGGAATTGAGCTTCCTAGTAAAAGTGAAATATGTTCTTTTGTGTATATTAATAACCCTGGTAATGGAACAAACAGCAGCAACTACAGAATCTGGACTGTAGCGGGGCGTGGCTTACTGTAAAGAATCTAGGTTTTCTAAGTATGGTCAAGGCTCTAATGCATCCTGGAAAACCTGACAACATCCAGAGTAGTTTTCCAGTCATGGAAAAAAATGGAAAATGAGAGAAACAGTCCAAAGTCCTGCAAAAATATTGTGTTGTTATGGAAAATGATTTTGATGTTCTTGTCTTTTCCTTTTGCTGAGAGAGAGCTGCCAGATCTCAGCAACACATGGCAGCTGAATTTTGGGACATAATTTTTGGGCTCATCTTGGTAAAGTTTTAAATGGTCTGAAAGCCCCACAAAGTTATAAACATATAGTTTGGGCTTTTGAATCCACATTGAATCTCATCAAGTTGGTAAAGACAACATGTGTTTGTTGGGACTGGTTACAATTTTGGTGGCACATTTCTTCTTGGGGGCCTCAAACAAGAGTTGTTTTCAACATTGACTTTCTAACCAACAAATGAATAGATAATAATCTATTACAGGAAAATATATAATGATGTCAGTGTTTCAAAATAATGTTTTCAATTTCAGCATGGCGTCCTTCTGTCTTCACTGACCTCCCTGCTGCTGGTGATTGTGGTTTTTTGCTCTAATATTATCTGTAGCCATTTTCTCCAGCAAAGCGCTCCAATTCATTCAATTCCTCCACTTCATTCATCATCATTTTAACAGATTTTCAGTGTATTTTATCAAGTTAATTACTCATTAAAATTCCAAAATCAGTGGTTGATCCTTTGTAAGCCATGTGCTGTATCTCGTCCTCTTCACTCATAGCTTACTGCAGGTTCTTTTCCTTTAGTGTCTCTTCTCTCTGGAATAAACTTGCTGCTGACATCAGACAGTTTGAATCAGACGCCTTTAAATCCAAATTTAAAAACCCATCCTAAGACTTAAACTTTCACTTAGTTGCTTATCTTCTGATTACTTCAGGCAACTTTGACGCCCATGCTGTCTCATATAGTGGCACTAAAGTGACAGCTGGTGACAACACTTTCCCTAAACAGTCAAAAACACAGGACAACAGCTGTGCAAACAACATGATGTGGTTGAGATTAGACACTTAAACATCTGAGTTAGGTTTAGACTCCAAATCAACATGTTAGGGTTCATAAAATGTCAAAGTTTTGCCTCAGAAACTTCTACTTCCTTAATTAGATGTTCATCACATGACAAATGCGACGTTAGTGACCAGTCATGCTCGTCACGTGACTGTGTAACGTTCACTGCAGCTGCTAGACGCCGTCAAATAGTAATATGTACATATTGGTTGTTTTTTTACTACTATTACAAACAACCTATAAAGTTGAATTTATTTTCTGCTGGTAGGTCGGTCTCAGTTTGAATTAATCTTTTAAGGTTGGCACATTCAGTATACTTAATGTTATCCTGTCAATGAGATTGGTGTATTTTATGTTTTCTTTAGTATAAGTATCTAAGTGGTGTCTCTTTCTTCTCCCTGTACTCTGTTTTCCCTCAGTCTGTCTGTGCTGGACACATTAGGCCGTGCTGGTTGATATCTCATTGCACATGTTTTAGATCTGGATCTTCGTCCTCCAGGAGTTCCAGCCTCCTCCTTGTCTCTCTCTGACTCCCTTGTGTTCACATAGTCCTCGTCTTTCTGACTGTTTATTACTTTGTCCTTTGTTCTTTGTTCCATGTGTAAATGGTGGGTTTGGGTTTTTGCCTTTTGCGTGTTTGTGCAGTCTGTCCTCTTTCTAGGTCTTCATCAGGACTGGAGGTTGCTTGGCTCGTGGAAGTTGCATGATGTTTACGATATGTTTATGGTCTACAACTTTAATTAAAATCTGACTGTCCACACTGCAAACATACTATGTGCAATACAAAGTGAATTTCTAGACAGGGGCTTGTGTAGACATTTTTAGATAAGGAGGTTAGTGTCAGAGACAGTGTCAGAGAAGAGGGAGTTGGTGAGATAGACTTTGTGTAAAATGTCCATACTCAGTTTCCTTAAACTTGAAATAAGAGACTTGACAATGACTGCTATGTACTAATTCAACCCAGATCCTGTGTGTGGTTTAAAGACAATCCTCTTCATTCTGAACCACTCGTATTATTCCACAGATATGTTCTTAAGGCCATAATGTACATTCTCTGTGCGCTCCTGGTGGTGGTGGTCATGTTTTTCTAAAGGCTCTATTCTGTGGTTTTATAACTGTCAGAACATTCATCTCTTTCAGATGCTTTCTGAGTGTTGGGTCTTCTCCGGACTTACAGGAGACTTTATTTTCCCTGCTGGAAGCAGTATCCTCTGGAAGCGCTGGGACCTCTCACTGGGGCCATGTTCTCCTTGTCAACAGTTGCTGTTTTCTTTTTAGGCTCACTGCTAGAGCTGCAGTAGCATAAGGGGGAGTTTCCCCCTGCTGACTGACATTTGTGGAGGAAAACAAAAGAATCCCTCACTGAAGAAGTAAACCCCTGTATGGTTCTCATTATCACACCTTCTGTATTGAACTTTCAATTTATGAGCCCGTTGGAGCTCGGGACGGGCTGCTGAACAGATGTTGGAGTTTTGTGAAATGAATGCCTGTTGCATGTAGAGGGATGTAAATCATGTTTGGCGGCTTAAGTCATATAATTTAGACTTGGCCTTCTAAGTGTGACCCTCCAGTGGCACAGCTGTGTGTTTAATATCCTGCACATGTGTGTTACCAAGTTTAAAAATTAAGATATATGTCTTCATTGAAGCAGGAAACCAGGTCACAACTCTTCCACCGCTGTGGCCATAAAGCTTGCTTACTTCGTAACTCTTCATTAGTTCTACCATTTTGACCTCCTTGAGTGTTGAGGTCAAGGTTACTTTTATTGCCTCCTCACACAGGTGCCCTTTTTAATAACACGAGGACCAAATGTTTAGTCTTTTCTGTTGCAGATGACAATATGAGGGACAGTTTTTCTGCATTTGAAACCCTCCCCCATGAGGCTTTGATTGTTACCGTTCAAAGACCGGTGAGCTTACGGGCACCTGGATCTTCCCAGTGGTTTGCAAGGTGCAACTATGTGGCAGAGATGATAATAATAGTTATTATTTCCATTTACCGGTCTCTGAAAGGTGGGTGTCACCAAGGAATGGGGGGAATCTGAACATTACCATTAAACTGCAAAAATAGAAATGGTGTGAAGGATTCACATGAAGAAGAAGAAGGTGATGTGAAACAGTGTATAAGCTGATTATTTACATTGCATTTAAGGTAGAAATTTCAGCCCTACACCAAGATGCTGGTGTTGCCAGTATCAAACACGTGACACTATGGTGACATTGCACACTGCTGTTAATGCTGCTATTTACACAAGATGTGTATATACTCTGCTCCAGTAGTGAAATCATCATCAGCACCATCTATTTCTCTTTTTTTATGTTGCTGTTTTTCATTTGTAAAAGTTAGTAACACGATTACTCAGTGTACATGTTTTACAAACTCAAGAATTTGAGGTTTTGTTGAACAGAACTCTAGAACTGACCAGGATAATATTTGTATGTATACTCCTTGTGCTCCTTTTCTCCAGACAGTAGGGCAGTTTTCTAAGCATGGTCCATCTGGATGGTTTTTAGTGCTGCTTTAAGCCAATGCAAATAAACACGCAACAGTAATTCAATTAAAAGATTTTTGACATTGACCCCATCAGTGAAATCAATTTATAGGTGTGAGAATTCTTATGATCCCCTGGGGAGCCATAGGTGGGGCCTTGACACTGGTGGTGGGGAAGAGAAACAGCACCGCAGTGACAGCAGAGAGACGCAGCTAGAACAACTAGACTGAGCCAAAGCCACCAGGCAGGTATGGCAAACTGATACTCTACATGTATTTGGAACATATGTGATTAGATCATTTACTTTGTGATATGCAACACTAAAGCTTAACGTGAACTGAAATGATAGCAACCTTAATTCGATACTTGCGATATTTCAGAACTGGTACTGTATCTTTAAATATACTGAACCGGTTCTGAAACTTTTTTTCATATATATTTTTAATAGAAATATGCTCTAATCCTTATCTTACTGTTTAGAGCTCATGTCTTAGCCTCGTTTGGTCCAGACTCATTGAACAGAACTTGCTGTATTATATCTGTTGAGTGAGGCTCTCTCTTCCAGCCAATCAGAGAATTTCAATTATTTCTACTTGATTGCAAATTTTTAGAGTTGGAGTACAGCAGATGATGGAGTAGCACAGCAGAGCGTAGCAGAGCGGGGAGAGGGAGGGATGAGTGGACTGACTTTGAGTCTTGCACTAGCTTAAGTATCACAAACTGTAACTTTGAATTAATCTGGGGGGAACTAAATAGAAGTGATTTTATTCAAAGAGTGGGTTTGATGGATAGTAAAGCATTAGGTTGATTGTTGAAATGAGGCTGTTGAGAATCGTGAGGCTGAACCAAACAGGTCACAAAACCACAACAATGAAATGAAAAAGATTTAATACCTCTGCAGCGTTCAGGCAAACTGCAGAGTTGGGTGATTATCACTACGGAGTACATTATGCCACATAATTTCTATGTATAAATTCTTTGTTTAGAAGTGGATGGTATATGCACCTTCCCTCCACATAGGTTAGATGTTTACCTTGTCCAAATGAGGTGACAAACCACATTTGTTTTGGTGTGTAAGGGCAGCAGTGTGAGCGCAAAGGTTCTCTCTTCTCCAAAATCTTCTGTTTTATTATCTTGGCCCTGTGTTAACATGTTTTCTCATAACCAACTCCATATGCAAATCGCGGCTGTGCCAGTGCATACTCCTGATTGGTGGATCACCTCAGTTCCAATCTCAGTCCAATCACCATGTGCTCCGCCCCCAACTTCCCACCTCTGCCTTCTCGTTGGTGTGGTTCTACGATGATTGTCCAATCAAGTTCTATGACACATCAGTCCAGAATTCACTCAGTACAGCTGCAGTGTAGAGAGAGCAGTATGTGTCTGTGTTGGTTTGTTTGGTGGTTGTTTTTTTTCCCCCCGTTTCTGATGTTAGTAGACTTTGAAACTTAAACTTAGTATATTCTTATTATTTTTATGTTACACCTTTTTTAACAAGCCAGGGTTGTAACACCTGCTACCAAGCATAGCCTCCACATGTTCTAGACTCTGAGTGCCCTCTAGTTGTTTTCTGCTGTGGCCTTGGTACTTTACACTTGCACTGAGATAGTTTTCTAGACATCACATTTCTCACTCAAGTCTTTCATGAGCATAACATGAAAGACTCGAGCAACATCCCTTTCACCTTCCTGACACAATGGCCCCTTTGAAAGTTAGAGAATTAAATTAAAGGGCAACTGCTACAAAGAAAGTGCAGGCGGTCGTCATAATAATAATGTCCAACTGAAGCGTGCAGTTCTGTGGCATAAATAAGCCAGCAAGGGTCCTACAACTACAAAAATCCCTCATGGCCCAAAAACTATTGTTCCCATAGACCATAATTATCAAACAAACATTTGTGATGACTGGAATGAATGGTCTGAACAAGTCCAGATTAAGCTGTGTGTTGTTGCAAACCAAGTTGAGTCACCATGTGTCCATCCCTTCTGTTAAATGCAATTACCGTATTTGCCGTTGCATCTAGTCAGTGTAAACTAGTAGCTCTTCAGCTGACATCACTTCGCTAAGGAACCTGATGAGGTAGTCTGATTCAGAGGGAGCTGAGGCAACATTTCTCATCTAGCCTCCTGTAGTTGAAGTCCTGTGTGGTGACCTGTAACTGCCCCAGAGTCTGCGTGGGTGGGGGGTGCGCGTCATATCAAGTATAAGCAGACACATGGAGCAACACGATGACTGATTTCTATCTTTGACATAGTCCTCTTAGGATGGGGATATTTTCCCATTGCATCAACAGCCTCTGGGGAAAGAATTAATTCTCTCTGAAGATTGATACCACTCTGCTTTTCTCTGCTTCTTCTGCTTTTCAGCTCAAACAGTCACATTTGACAACACACTGAGATAATTGAGCACTGAATCTGCGGTGTACTTTTTCCTGTGATATTGCTTGTACTGTCTGCTGTTAAACAGATTTTTGTCTGCACACTAGTTGATTTCTCAACAGGCTCAATTAAATCAACCTACGGCAATTATTACCAATTAGAATCTCCTATCTCCCATCGGGGAGATGTGATCGCACTCTCTGTTGGCCATTAGTGTTGAACAGGATTTAACAGGACTTGAGCCTTTGTAGTGATTTATGATATTAAAGTAGAAATGCCAAAGATTGGGAGCAGTTTCAAAGCCTCCCTCTGCTCTCCTGACTAAAGTCCGATAGATTGATTAGGTGTCCACTTCTTTTCATCTGTTTCATTGCCACCATTAATCAAAATTAAAGCTCCTTCCCTGCACCACTGAGTGAAACCAGAAGGTGATGGTGTTCACATACAACTGCTTTTACACCCTCTGTAACAGTTTCCAGTCTCAGGTCACCTACAGTGGCCAAGGCTTCAGCTGTGCTTTGCTTTGCCCATAATTGATCCCCCTGGATTTCTTTAAGTGTTTGAATGTGGCTCTAGAGGATGAAGTCATGTGTTTTCATTGAGCTCCTGAGGTCAAGCCAGTGTGGAGAGACTTGGGGTTTGATGGTGGAGTGTCTTGTCTAAGGTCTGCAACCCAATCCTCTGGCTCGTCTGTCTCCCCACGTCAGCGACTGGGTATTATGAAAGAGATAAATCTACGGTTAGCTGCATGTGAGTGGATTCTCAGTGGGGAACACGTAAAGTTTCGAAAAATAATAATGATGCAGCAGGCTGGAAGAAGTTAGAAGAACATTGCCGATTGTCTCAGCGTCATGCTGCATGTCAGAGGCAGGGTCATGCTCCCATAACAGAACCAGTACTGAAAAATAATATCTGACAAGCTCTGTCTGGTGACTATGATACAATACTATATTTTATATTTATGTTTAGAAATACATTAGAATTTAGGTACACAAAATGGTTTTAGTTTGATTCCACAGGAGGTTATATTACACATTTGTTTCACATAGTTTTGTGATATGGGGACCAGAAAAATTTAATTCTCCAGGAGCAAACCTGGAGGCTCTTATGTGACTAAATGCATATGTCTCTGCATTCACAGTAACACAACAACAAGCACTAAAAGCATTGCTTCTGACTTTACCAGCCTACACTTGGTGCAACACATTTGTAATTTGTAATAATAAAAGATAAATTAACATCAAGGTGTATTCATATATTTTGTCACACTGTAATTTTGCAGCAGTTGCAACCAGGCAAGTCACTTACACTTACTGTGTTTTTATGACTGTTTGCAGACTGCATTTATTAATTGTTATTATTTTATGCAGTAATATATATAGTTACATCTCTTAAGTGCGACAACTTTCGACTCATTTTCCAAACGTGCTCCCCGTATTTGAGTGAGAGACCCAGTCTGGACCTCTAGACCTGAGACACAGACCACAGACAAACTGATGGTTTTACATGAATCAAACTGGACTGTTGTGCAGCATAACCCCACCAACAATCAATTCAGAATTCAGTGTTGACCTGGAACAGAAGGAGAGAAGCTGTTACACCTTCCTCACGTCTTTACACTGGTTTCCTGATGTTTTCCCTACAGATTCTACAAAGTCTTGTACTTATTTGTAAAGCACTTTATGGTCTTGCAGAAGCTGAACTAGGATGACCTCTCAGATCCTCTGGCACACTGAGTCTTTTAGTCGTTCCAAAGTGCAGCACAAAAACTTTTGGTGAGTTTTTACAGTCCACAGTTTGCCTCAGGATCTGACAGCAGCTGAAAATGGTGATGTTTTAAACTTAAATTCTTCCTCTCTTGCCTGGCTTTTGAATCTCATGTTTTATGGTCATTTTTCTGTTATTATTTTATTTTATTCAATAAAAACGTTTATTTCTTCTTATGTTTTGTCACTGTCTTTTGTTTTATATTGATTTTTTTAAATGTTCAATGTCCAGTCTCACAGAGCATATTAAATACTTTGTCGATAAAGATTGGTTTCATTATTATTAACTCAGGGATTGGATCATTTAATAGTGGCTCTGTGATGGCTGATCTCATTTCCCATTGCTGGTTTCTGGAAATGACTCTTAATTAGTCCTGAGGATAGTGAACAGTCACAAACTTATATTTATGCACAGTCACAGCCACATGTTCTCAGATTGATAATTATTCTGTGTGCTTCCTGTCACTTCTGGACATCAATAATCAGATGGAGAGAGCATGGATTAAACAGTTATGTGTGTCCACAAGGTTTCATAAAATACATCTTGCGACAGATATCAGAATGGATGTGGATGTCAACTGGTTGAGGGAGAAGTCTGTGGAAATCCCAGGATAGATCATTAAAGCATCTATACATTGTGCCTCTCTAGCACTGAAGAAGTGGGATATAAGATTTATCGATTACACTTCACCTCTCCTCTCTTTTCATGGTGAGGTAATTTAAGATGAGCAGGACTGCTCTTCAACCAGCCGTCCGTACTTAACCGTCTGATACTGTATTTTAAAAAAGGATAAATATCTCCAGGCACAGTCTTTTTACAAGCTCTCAATTCTGGAGCACTCACAGCCCTGCAGCTGGCTCAGTTTATTGTACGGTATCTATCCTCACGACAAAACCTCAGAGTTCCGTCTCACGAAATGGTGACATTCAACTTCATTCAAATGAAAATGCTGTGAAACATTTTTGCCTTATTCCAGGGAGCAGAGGAATAACCAGTCAAATAACAGACATAACATATGTGGCGTATTAGGAGAATTTCAATTCTATGCAACTAAAATTCAAATATGCCTTGTAGGGAGTGTAATTGCAACCAGAATACATTTTGTATTAACATAATAAAGATATGATGACAATTACATACAACTACAACACGGTATCAACCTTTAAACACCACCACGAACGTTTCCTAACCTTAACCAAAAATGTGTTGCCTAAACCTAACCACAGAAAGGGAACGCATACATGAATGCACTGAACTGTAAAATTTAGGAGACAGGGTTGTTCGCAATAACAGTACTGAAGTTATGATAACAACTGAGGCTAAGCAGGTATTAGCAGGTATTAGGTCACCATTTTATTTGAGCATTTTAGCATGCTAACATTTGCTAGTTTGCACTTACACAGCTTGCAGGTATTTGGCCATAAAGCAACGTGTTGGACAAATTGAAATTTTGACCTGAAGTTGGCACTGGATGAAAAGTCAGAGCATCACATTCTGAGAGGAACATGAATGTAATTCAAATTTCACTGGATAAGTGGAAACACTGACATGCCTTTAGTTCTAATCGTAAAGTCACTTAAGCACACACTGACACACATCTGAGTCCTGGTGTCTTTTGTGGGGAATGTCCCTTTAGGCTGCAGGTGTTTTCAATATGACAGTTCACTTTGGAGATCAGCAAAGCTTTTTTTTTGGCAATTTCAATTTCTTTGCTCTTTTTGTATGTTTTGACAATCCAGTGGCCTGAAGACCCAGCACAAATGACTAAGGCAGTGGAATCATGGTGCTCATTCATAGATTATAAATAGAAGGCATCCTTTTTAGTGGGATCCTTTGTGCTTCCTATCAGCTGGGCCGTGATGTCATGAGGGTTTGGGGAAGCCCTGGGTCTGCTTTGGTTTTAAGTTAGTGGAACAAAGCTACGTTGGTAGGGGCTGACAGGGGGAGGACGGAGGGGGTGGAAAGCCAGCTGTCTGCCTCACAGTGCCACTATTGTTTCCTTGCCATTGTACCCAAACCTGCTCTCCCCTCCCTTCAATTAGCATGAACAGGATTACTGAGTTTGGTCCGCCTCAGAGCTTCCGGCAGGCACCAAACTTAACATTTTGTTGAAGCTCTTATAAAAGGTGGGAGTGAAGGAAGCTGACTGGACACTTCTGTTCTGCCTGGTGCCCACCTCTAAATTTCCATATGTGCCTTCCAGACTAGTTATCATGAGACTGAAGGTGTAATGCACAGGGATGTGCACAGTAATACACATATTTGCAGTGGCTGATCTAGAAAATGTGTACATGGGATGTCACCCCATCTACAACTATTTAACAGAGTGGCAAAATCCTGGAGGAGGGAGGACTGTCTGTGGTCGAGTGCCACTGTGCATGTTTGTAACAGTGCTACAGGACCTAATTTAAAAAATGTATGTACTTAAAAAATGAGATTAGAGGCTTAGATCAAACTTACTTTTCAGTGGAGGCCTGGCTAAGATGGCAGCTTAAAGTTTCAGACAGTACAATTCAACATGAAACACACATACAATACTAAAACCATTAAAAAAGTTTGTTAGTGATTTGAACAGCGTATGGGCATATCTGTCAATTTATTTTACAATTTTACAACAAGCTTCAGAAACTGAAAAATTGTAGTGGGGTTGGTTGGGAGTGGCAGGGGCAACTAGGGGGGCAAACCCTACAACATTGGGTGTAGCTGCCCCCTGAAGGTACATAGACAGTGTGGGAGGGAATGGGTGGAACAGGAAGGTAAGTGGGAATCACAATTCACTTTTGTTAAATTTGCTTTATTAACTGATGCAAGTTTGGAGTTTTCTGTCCTTGTATTTTAGTTACTTTAGACATGTAAAATCTATGCAATGCTTCATTTCTATGATCCAACTGTTCTTTATTTTACTCTTTAACAGTGCACCTCAGCTTTGAGCCCCCTGGCTTTGGTCTGGTGGGATGCTGTTGGCTTGTGTCCTGGCAGAATCCCGGACCAGTTATTATGCTAACAGAGAGAACAGACTGCTGTAAATCATTTCCCCTGCCTCACCTCCAGAAAAGCAGTTCCTGCTACAGTACATGCACTCTATGCATGTCTGGGCTGCGGAAGAGTCAAAAGAGTGGGACAGCTGTCAAGGGAGTTGCCACTCTTATGTAAGACCTGCTTTAAGTGTACTGACTGTAAGGTGATTGTAAATCCATATGGAACAGACATTTCTTATACTGCGTACCTGCAGATATAGAACTGGCAACACACGTCCCTGCACAGATGGCAAAGTGTGTGCAGAGATACAACTAGAAATATATTTTCACAGAGGTAATTGTCCAGCTGTGCTGTGCAGTCTTTGTGACAAACACCATATTCATGTGAAAATGCTATGATGCAAGTCGAGAATATCTGGTCAGGTTGCTTTCTACTTTCAAATTTGAATGTGATATTTGACATTTTTAGAAGGGAGTTCATTCCAGTACACTTTGAAAATCAACTCAAATAGCTTAATTAATGCAATGTTCCTGCATTAACACGTGCATGAGATACTGTTCTTGTGAAGTCCTGATGATTCATGTAGCCTTACCACAAAGTGTTATCTTACATTTAGGAGACAGGGCTGCATATCTCAATGGTGTCATTTCATACATGTATTAATTATAGCATACTGAATACAAACATACTGTACAAAATGCAATTAAATATCAATTGAAAAACCATCATGGTATATTCATGTGCTAATGAGACAGACAGTCCTCTTGAGTGGCATCACACTATGCTGCTGCTGTAAAACTAAACCCATGTATAATCACACATGACCCCTCTAAACATAGAGACGATGATGCAAGTGTGACACCTCTGCAATAAAAGTGTCAGTATCACACCAGTGTGAGAGTTGATGACAAAAGCACAATTCTAATGATGGGGGGGGGTTCATGCACAGATTTGCAGCAGAGTGCTGTCACTGGTTCATGATGCTGAATCTCAACAAGGATCGGACACTTGTTTGTTGTAAGTCACGGACCTGTAGCTAATGGGAGTCCAGCTATCAGAGGATTAAGATGATCTAGCTTCCTTTGTACACCACTGCTGTCATTTTATGTACACTACCAGTCAAAAGTGTGGACACACATAGGAATGACCATGTTTTTCATGAAAAGATACATGTCTTCAGTTGTG
>JAUMHL010000030.1:2088547-2114149 GCA_032362345.1 Sandelia bainsii
ACACATTCATTCTGATCAATTTGATGTTATGAAATCTGCTTTTCTTTCACAAACATGCTCATTTCTATGTGTGTCCACACTTTTGACTGGTAGTGTATGTCTTCATCAATCTGACACACACTTTGTCAGCAGTGCTGTGCTGGCACTTGATAGAAAAAAAACATACAGTATAAGGAACATAATATGATTAATGGTGAGAAAAGTGAGGGGATTTTAAGTGTCAGAGTTTTTCTTCTCTTTGAAGACAGTCTCATCGCTTCAGAGGATTGCCGTCCATTACACTTTTCCCGGTGATGGCAGGGGATTAGTTCAAATGACAGGAAATGGGACAGGCAGGGGTCTGCCCGCACTCTGGACAACCTATTTTTCTTGATAACCCGTCCAGTTTTTGGTGCAGGAAGAACGCGGTGCTCCATCATCAATATTGCTACACATACACGAGACTGGAGAAAATGATAACAATGTGTGAGCGTCACACAGATAGAGCCCACTCAATCACACAAACTTACAGTAGATGAAGGTTGTACCTCCTGCCCTGCTGGACTTGATTTTCATGATGATGAATCATTACAGTTGGGCAGAGTGGTGTTCAACCAGGCAGTGGTATGAAACCATGTGAGTCCTCTTCCACCATCACCCAGGCTGATGGTTCCTTCTGCTGGCCTACATGTTCGCATCTTTTGGAAGTCGATGAAAGCAGCGATGAGTGAAGGGAAGCAGGAGACGGCAGCTTGAGATGGAGGCACAGTGGCACACTGGGAGGCTCAATGAGAATTAGGTCATTACCCGGGGCAAGTTCAATAGATCATTAGAAGGAAATGCTAAGAAAGTGGGCTGGCCCGTTTTCCTTATGCCACTGATGTGAACTCACACTGGACTCATGCATCTAATGAAATACTCTGCTGCTGAGTGCCACAGACACTTTCAACAATCTTATTTTACTCAGCAATTTTCTTTGGGTGAATGTCTAACCGTCTATCAGACCCCAAAGAAAATTACAAATCTTTTGTGCTGTAAACCCTTTTTTTTTAGTTTCACTACTTCAACTCTGTTCAAATTCCATAGCAACACACAATCGTTACCATGGCAACAGTCTTTTTCTTTCAGTCATTCCGGGAAGTTGAATGTGTCCACTTCCTATGCTGTCAGAGGAAGAGGAGTGCATCTGCAACTGTTTCCTTCCTCCCATAAGATAAACAGTCTAAACAGCTTAATGAGCAATGACAAGTATGTTTCTGTCGTGTATCTTGATAAATTAGTTTCCGTTGCTATGGCCACATGGTTTATGTGTTTCACTGCGTCTGAGGTCTGCAGTGTTTTGTTTTTAACTATTGATTTAAATGAGGAGTGAGGAAGTGATTCATGACGCTCTCGTTACATGCTGACTTTGTGCTGTAATAGATTTTTCATGGACAACTCATGAAGAATTTTCACTATATATGGTAAATATAAAATATATTCTGTATTTACCTAAATACAGACCATACAGTTACATTTTTGGAAACATTTTTTGGATGCTGTATAAAATGTCCAAAGAGTCTGATGAGTCCAAAAAGTCCAAAAATCAGCATCCATGATGGTATGAGGATGCATTAGTGCACATAGTAAGGATAACTTAAGGCTGGAACATGCTTTCTGTGGTCAGATGCATGCGAGCTCCTCTGCAGAGACGTGCATGTCGTTCTCATTTTTGTGTTTATTTTAATGCTGCCATCGTTGTCACTTATTTCAGCAAGACAATACCAAACCACGTTCTGCACGTATTACAGCAGCGTTGCTCAGTAGTAAAAGAGTCCTGACCTGTGCTAAACTGAGTTGTCTGGAATCCAGACCAGTAACCTTGAACATTGTAAAGTGTAAAATACGATAAAGGAGGAGCTAAAATCATAGATGCAAAAATCTTATTGACTCCACAGATCAAAATTGCCAAATCAGCAGAGACAATCTAGGCAGCAGATGTTGCTGAAAATACAGTTTTTTTTTTATCAGGACCATAATGTCTCATTCTGTGCAGATTGCGGAATGATTTGTTCATTGTTCACTAACAACACTGTAACGTTTGTTTTCATATATTGATATCATTTTGGTGTCTCTTTTGTTGTGGAGGTTTCAGTGACAAGCTAAATTTTATTTGCTTCTGTCAAAGACAGGCTAACATCATATTATAGGGTTTTTGAATCATCACATTTTTTGGTGAGAATATAATCACGTGTGAGTTTTAACCTTTACTTTAATGTTAATAACAGCATAATAACCTCTAGGGAATGCAGGCAATTTAGTCTTGTGTGCTTTATAAAAACAGGCTTTCTCACATATGAAGGACACGTCGGTAATCGGGTTAGGCTAATCCATCCCTTCAGTGTATCAGAATGTCAAACGAAAGCTTAGCTGAACGACAAAGCTTTGAAATTCACCAATCAGAAGGATTAGATGACTTTCAAGAATCAGACATTTTGAGTGCAGGGATAGAGGATCTGCAAACATGGATATCATCGTAGTCTCATAAAGAATAATTTAAACAGTGACACTAGAAGAAACTGGGTGGAAAAACCTAACAGGGAGAAAGGATAAGATGTACTGACGTGGGGGATCCATGAGATTCTTTCCACTAATGACTAGCAGCACTATTAGATGGTTGCAAATACTGTTTAAGGCACACAGGATTCTGACAGACTATGCACAGACATTTATATTCAAGTTTGCCTTCATTCTCTAGAGAATGGAAACTCAAATTGCTCTCCCAAGGGACCCCCGGCGTGATCACATACATGTATGTGTATAATGCAGCTTTGCAGAATAGGCAGTGTGATTACAGGCTAGTACATCAAAACAAGGAGAAATAAAAATAGGCCTGTGTGACATTCAAGAGTTGTTTCATTTTCAACCGGGAGTGAGACACTTTTTTATTTCCCTGGCTGTAGATATTATATAACAAAGCGTTTGAAAATGTACAGGATGAATTTATTATCAGTGTTCAGTGTCAGGAAAACAGGGAAGTAAAGGTTTCTAACTACTGAACATATCCACATAAAGGCAGCTTGTGTGACAGGCGACAGTCGACATGACTGTTAATATAATATTTTAATGGGATTTTACTGCTGGAGATAAATGGCTGTGTGAAATATTTCTTTTCTTACAGAAAGGTCAATTTGATCGCAATGATATAAATAACAAACAAAATACAACCCTGTAGGTGGAAAAGTTTAAATGACTGTGGCGTATTTAGTATTCAACAAAGACTGTTTTCACCTTTGAGAATTTGTTAAACAAATCTGGATTAGAGTTTATTTCATTTATGTTATCACTAGCATCAAATCCAATACTTTTTCACAGGTGGTATTTAAAATACATGATTTGGTTTCATTAGTGGTGTACTTGCACTATTGTACTAGTAAACCATATACTTCGTAAATTGATGTGTGGAGTAGAAATAGTGTGTCAAACCTGATTATCCAGCCTTTTTCCTGGATTTTAGTATATGTGTCAATACATGACAGATAATTTAATTTTCTGTGTTTCCTTTCTGTGTGTTTTGCCTGTGTCCGTGTGGGTTTTCTCTGGGTAATCTGGCTTCTTTCCAAAAACATGCAGTTAAGGCAGGTTAATTAGTGCCTCTAAGTTATCTGTGAATGTGAATGTTTGTTTGTCTCTATGTGTCAGCCCTGTGATAGACTGGTGACCTGTCCAGGTGTGTACCCCACCTCTCGCCCATTGACAGCTGGGATGGGCTCCAGCACTCCTGTGAACCTTACGAGGACAAGCGGTTAAAATAATGGATATGGATGGATTAAGTATGATAATTTATCTTTTTTAGATTTGTTATGAATTACACATGGAATTGTCATTGTTTTGTAGTATTTAGCTTAAATGATGATAAAATTATTCAACCCTTATTACAAATTAGGTGTTGTGGCGAAATCTATAAACTTTCAGCTGATTGCAATGAACTAATCAAAAAAGAACGCTCAACACAATTAATGTTTCAAGTGGTTCCTCTGAACTCACAGTGCAACTTTTAATCACTACTGCAGTATTAAAATTATTCAACCCCCTGAACTGAATCCCTCACAAGACACACATCTGAAAATCAGGTATTGTCTCAACTGCACCTGGTGCAACTAATTAAAGGACTGAGTTAGAAATATGTCAAAAATAAGTTAAGAGAAGAGATCGTTGCCTTCCACAGACAAGGAAAGGAATACAGAAAGATAGCGAAAGCACTGAATGTTCCTAGATACCCCATTGGAAGCATAGTTTGCAAGTTCACATTTAAAGAAACGGTGGCTACACTACCTGGACATGGCAGAAAAAGGAAGCTGTCAAAGACTGCAACCAGATTTCTGAGGAGGCAGGTGGAGAAAAACCCTCGAGTGACTGCAAAAGACCTGCAGCAAGAGTTGGTTTTAACAGGCACTGAGGTTTGCACAGTAAAGTGCATACTAAACACTGAAGGTTTCTAAGCCAGAAGTACTGTACATATACAGTATAATGTGATGCCCTATAAAATCCAGTCAAGGTGTTTTCTGACCGCCAGCAGCAACAGGGCACAGGTCGCGCCTGGTCATCACTGATCTTCTGCCTGCAGCCACCATCACAAAGCTACTATCCACTCTCCACCTAGCATATAATCTCATCACACAGTTAAACACAGAGGACTGTAGCGTAGAAGTGGGGGTATTGTTAGTAACTGTTAGTTTTGCAAACTAGTATCAACTAACTTGTCCCAGATGGATAATCAGGTTTGAAGCTGACCTTGCTTCAGTGCCATTTCTCTGTTGGTCTGTCGGTATGAGGTGTGCCATTCCAACACATTCTCGTCCCACAGTGTCACACATAATGGCACTTCACACTGCATCAATTACTGACGCGTCAATATCTGACACTATTTGACACCATGGAGATGATAGCGATGAGGTGTTACCTCATCGTCATGACAACAATCATAAATTCTTGGTTACAGTTGTGGAAACGTGTCAGTTTGGTTGAGTTTAGACACAAAGACGACAGGGTTAGGGACAAAAAATTCAGGGTTAAGTTAATTGAAAAGGATCGAACACACACAGTGACAACATAAAATAAGGACTTCCTGGAACATTCTTTTTTACAACATACAGTATATCATCTTGAACTTCTGTCTGCTTAGGGGGAAAGTACGGGGTGTAGTTGACCACCTTCTCCCCTAAATGGACTTCTGGCTTGATATACTACATCATTGGTCTGGATGTGAAATATTGATGGTCCTGGGTTATTATTGATAGCTGAAGCATCAAGACCTCTGATGGCAGTGGGACGGAGTCGTGCTCTGCCACCCATGTGTTTACACTGAAAACATTGGAGGATGCAGGTGCAACTGCTCGCTGCCCGAAGAAACCTAAAGCATTTCTATAGACACAACATTGCTTCCACACTCAGCCCTGAAGGAAATATTTCATCAGATTCCAAAGTCAGGCCAGGAGAAAATGGCTGTCAATAACCTGTTGTCTCTGTGCCTCTTGGCTGCAGTGACAGTGCTAGAAACAGAGAGAGAAACTGATTCGCCATCTGTTTCTATGCAATTTTGACTGGATGGCACAAGTCTATTTTTTTGTTTCTTTGTTTTTGTACCTGCAGCTGTTGGTAATTTCCTGGCACCACTGCACCATTTATGTCAGTAAATAAGATCATTAAATGAGTTTTGTCTTTTCTTCTCTCTTTCTCTTGCTTCCAGTTGTGTTTAAAAATATTTGCAGCCGTAGTTGACAGAAGGATATCCATATAATCGACATTACACTGCAAAATGATCCATCTTATGTGCTGCTAAGGAATGAAACATGTTATAATAGTTACAATGCCGATTAACTCAACACAAACTCATCTGTTACTAATAATTATTTCTGAATCAATTCCAGACTTGACTCGACCTGTTAATACAAGACTTGGCCCATAATTAAACAGGCTCGGAGCAGAGAGTGAAGGCAAAAGTTTAGGGCTGTCTGTCCTGCTTGTCATCCATTGACAGGAAGAGAAGAAGGTGGACTCTTAAAGGTACTTTGGGGTTCAAATAAATAAATTACTGGACTGTACTGACACAGAAGCCCTCTTCTTGCGACAGATGTGATGTGAAAGACATCACAGTGACCTAGAACTATAACCACAGATCAGGTCCAACAACTCATTAATAAACTGTATTTTATTTGTATATTAGACCTGTAGAGTAAGTGACTCACTGTGCATGAAGTGTACAAAACGCTCAAATACTTACTTGACCACATGCTTGTGAGCTGCAGTCACAACTGTTCACTGCTGCTAGTTGACAGAAACCAAATGGTAATTTGATTCAGTCACGTCATACTGAGGGATTTTACCACATGCATGACCTAAGTGCAGGAAATGCATATAATAACAGGAAAATCACTTAAGTGTGCTTTTCTGTAATTGAAAACTTACCTACCACTGTGTGAGCTGAAGAAAAGCTCAACCATCTGGCAGTGAACACAGATTAAAACAGCTACTACTGCGGCTACTATTTGACCCAGTTTCTTGTCCTGCCGGCTGTTAAATACAACCACTGCCATTTATCACACAATGGAGAAACTAACACTAAGTTTCTCTAATGTACAAGTAATGTTTAAACATATCCTCTCAATCTGGACTGGATGAGGTCACAAATTAATCAACATCACACCTTAGATGAATGGTGAGTGCAGGTGAGGCACCAGTCGGAAAATGTCTCACCTTAAGTGTCAGTTGAAAAGACTGCTGTACAGGTTGTATCTTTCATAGAAAACCGTGTCCCTTGGTGTCCCTTGGTGTCCCTTGGTGTCCCTTTTGCTGTACACTGAAGACATTTACGTTCAAGATAAATTCTGAATTTTAGCTTTGTTTGATGGTATTTAGACCTTGATATGTTAAAACAACGCAGAACATAGCAGCCAAATTTTAAGGGAGGAAAGATATTGGGACATGTGAGTGACAGGTGTTCCTTGTTACCCTTGTCCTGTGAGATCGATTGGTCAAACGACAATTAGCTCTAAATGACTACTCTTGGTTTTAGCCTTTGAGTTTCACCTTTGAAGACATCGTTTAGTGTTAAAAAGTAAAAGAGGGACGATCATTTAGAGGCATTGCACAGATTTTGGACATAGCCAATACGGCAATTTTGAATATTCTGAAAAAGAAAGAAACCTCTGGTGTACCGAGCAACGTATATACAGAAGTGGTTTGAACTGACAAAGTCAATCACCAGACCTTAACTCAACTGAAAACTGAAGGGAGAACCCCCCCTGGGTCAGATGTATTTGGGACAAATGTTGTCTATAACATTTTTCTATTCAGTTTGTCTAGCATTTACTTGATTTCAGGTGTGTATTTTGGTAGCTATGTAAACCTGGGCTTTGTTTTTGTGTTATTTTACAGAACGTAAGTGAAGCAAACATGTTTCTTTGGTTTGGCTACTGTCTTCAGTACATCTCAATGTGAGTGAGAGCAATACACATTTTATTCATTCAGTTCAAAGCAGTCTTTTTCTTTTCCTGACAGTTCTCCAGCCTCTGGCTGGTTCTTTTACCCTCCCTGGCTTCCTGTACGTCTGGCTCCAATCAGCCTCTCTTTGTCCAAATTGAGAGTTATGTTCAGCTTGGTAACCTGAGGATGACGGGCTCCCTAGGCATGATAGGTGAAGTCTTCTCGGACTGGCCCAGTGCATAAGAAAGCCATCTGGTACAGAATCTGAAGGCAAGAGGAGGCTGATTTTGGCTTTAAACAGAGGTGAGAATAGAGTTCTCTGGTAATATATTATGTAGTGAAGTGATTATTACCTGGGTGACATCAACAGTTACACAGTAAGTGGTGCCTGCCTTTGTCAGTGCTTAAAGTTAGTTATTGGTATTGTGGAGGTTATGCTGTAGGGCTCAACCTGTTTCATACCTTCAGCCTTTTTATAGGGGGACTTCTTAATTTTTTTCCATGATGAAAAGATTATGAGGATTCAGAGTTTTGGCTAGAATGCATTACATTTATGATTAATACAGTGTCACTTTTAATACACTTGGCACCGTTGATTAAAGATAGATCTAAGATCTAACTTTTGAAAATGTGTTTTGGAAAATATGTTCCACTGTGTATTATGGAGAAGTGACCCTTTAGCTTGATTCCACTTCAGTGTTTCTGGAGTTTTTATGTTAGTGTTTGATTATTCTTTTGTCTTTTTGTCTTTTAGGTCTCTGCCCCACATAATCACCCGTATCTTTTATGCTCTATCTTTCCACAACTTGCATTAAATTCCCTTTCCATGCAATGTACATATGTTCTGGTGTCTTGAACTTGGGTGCAGTCTACTTATTGGGCATACAAGTCTCTATTTTAGCATGTGCCATACAATTTTCTGTAACTCATTGGCATTTGGTAACACTTTAGATTACAGTCACAACCTTCTCTGTATATTTAAAATTAAAAATACAAACAAAGTGAAATCCAATTTTCCTGTAATTGGTTGCCAAATTCTTTGAGGTGTGGCCTAGATGTGGAAATTACATATAATAGTAATTTAAATAATTTTGCTTCAAGATTCATGATCAGTTGAATAGTAGCTGATGACATGACTCCAGCCATGGCAGTGTTGGCTGTCTACCATATTGGATGGATTGTGTACAGGTATTCATGATTCATGGTCAGAATTAGATTGTTCCTCACATGTCAATAAAACACAAATTATATAAAACAATTATTGAACTGAATTGAATTGAAATTGAAATTAATAAGGCAATTAGATTATTCTGCCTTGTAAGAAGTAGTGAAAGCTGGAAAAGTTGGACGACATACATTTGATTGGTTTAACCTGAGGTAGAAGCATGCACTCCTAACGAGTTTATGACAAGGAAATGTATTTTAAGACCAAGGTACTATATCATTAATTTGTTTTTACAGAGGAGAGTTTCATTGTACATGGTCTGTACTGGAAATGTGAGCATGAGTCCTCCCACATGGATCACACATGTACTGTAGGAGCAGAATTACAACAGAGCCGCTGATGCAACAACATACAGCAGATGATGTGTATTAGGAAACTTTGACCAAGCAGATAGGAAGCTTGGGCACTCTATCACCTGTTCAAATATTTATTGGAGAAAAAAGAACCTCAGATGGATTTATCATTTCAAAGGTTTGACCTATTTCCATGTGCGATGCATAACTGAGACAGTTTACTCAAAATACTCAAAAGTAATCTCCTGATTAATTGACATAGTCACAAATTATAGCATAAAAGATATAAATACTAGTTGAATACATGAAATGTGACAGGTGGAGAGAAAAATTAAGAAAAGCTTACAAGAACAAGGCCCAACTCAGACCCAGGACTTATCTGGACAAAACCAAAACTAAGGACCCTCCAGACAGCTATCTGATGATCCAGAAAGTATTTTTGGCTCTTAAAGAAGTGTTCTATGTTGGATTGCATCTGAAACTAAGCTGCCCATTGTGGCCAAGCCTCCCTTGAACAATAGGTTGATAACCTCAATTGGATCTATATGGTTAAATACTTTTTTTTCAAATAAGAAAAGAAAAAGAAAATGGTAATGGTAATACTACTAGAGTCTTCCAAACCCTTCCAAACATTTTTTTAGATCCACCACTGGCCCAAAATTAAAATGAAAAGCATCTCAGACCAAACACAACCATTCCTTGATAAGATCTACATAAACTTGTGGAAACATTGCTCCTTTTTCTCCTCTTAACAGCCACAGCAGGAATGTTCACCAGCCAAAAAGTCAAACATGCAGCTTGAAGTGCTGTGTCTTCTAGCCTAGACCTTCCTCGTCCATCAGTAACGGAGACACTAGAGTAGGAATGAAGGGATGGATCACCACTGCTCAGATAAAATTCACAAACACATACTAACCTACAGTCTACTTAAGAGAGTATATATTGTAGCAATAGACATGTTACCATTCATATTTTCTTTGCTACAGCCAGCCTGACAATAAAGCCAAAAACCAAGTCTGTGTTTAAGAAAACTGTGCTTATTCTTCTGAAGCTCCAACTAGCAGTACTTTGATGTTGAAAACACAAACCCCCAAGGGACTACTGCTAAAGACAAGACAGTTTCCTGCATCCCAGTAACCTAAATTTGGAGTGGAAAAAAAAAAATCATCCTACTATATTTAGACTACATGTATATTCACTCATCTCTTGCAATGTTAATGAATACATCACCCCCCACATCACAACATTCATTTCAGATATGTTTTTCTTTGACTTACTGAAGAGAAGCATGTTGTTTTGTAGCTACTCATCTATATTTGCTACAATATGATTTGCCATGATTTAATGTACAGATTTCGAGTGAATGCTATAGTCACAAACCATAAAAAAGTCAGCATGACTGTGATTGACAGCACAGCCTTACTATTCAAAGTATAGGTGGTCTAATAGTGTGATGACTAATTTCCTTGCGTTGTCCTATCACTCAGGATCACTGAGCATTAGTCATAGTAAATGGGACTGAGTGAAATGAGCTATAAATCTTAAAAGGACATGAGCTGTAGAAGCTGTGTCCTTTGTCCATAACCTGACAGGTATGGACAAAGGAAAATACATGTGATGTCTATTTTCTGTTCATCACATGTATTTTAAATAGAATAACTTCTCTAAATCCATGGATGGATTACTAAACAGGCCTACTGGGCACAGACCCAATGGACCCTAGAGTTCAATGGGCCCCTGGATGGGGCACTCTGTATGAAGTGACAATTAATTGTCACAGTTCTGCCCCAGGTTTTGTGTTTTGTTTATTCTTTCCTTTTTGCTCTTGTCATAAATGAATACATCTGGCTAGGACGTCAATCACAAAACTGCAAGTAACATAAGGCAGGTACATTAAGATGCAAAACAAGTACAAAGACAAAATAACAACAAAAAGATGCTAAGTGATCTCAAAGAATCATTTTCAATCTGTGGGTCTTGCTCCTTATAGGAGGAGTGGGATTGTCTCATAATCTGTCTAAATTGTTGTCTCCAGATGGATCAGCCTGCCCTTTTGTTTTTTTGTTTTTTCATTTTAAGAAAAAGTGACAAAGAGTTTAATATCTGTGAATGAAAAAGAAATTTCCACTGTCAGCAAAGTCAGCATCCAGGTGTCTCTCAAACACACAAAATGCCAATAATTTTCATTTGAACCCCCCATTCCCTGAGCATGTTCAATCAATTTGAAATTTCAGTTGGCTACAGATAAAAACACTTGACCCGATCTAGTGCTCCTCATTCATTTTAATGAGTTCTGAAATGATCTTTCTCTGTGAGCATCTGTCACCGCTCCTTTCTCCACACGGGGCAATAAACAATGAACGGTTTTGCTTTCTTTCTAATACAATTCCATCTCATCTGGAAGGCAAAAGGAAAAAAAATCACTTTCATTTTGGGTTTGATCAGCAATATTTCTGTTAGCAGGTCTAATAGCTCCATTAAAAAGGGAACAAGTGAGAGTGTGATGTTTCCATTGCACCCCACAAACCTTTGCTTTCAGAGAAGTGAGGGGTGTGTATTCGTTGGATCTTCTGATGGCTATAAAACCATTACCAATAACAGGGTATATTTTAAAAACCTCCACATGCTGACAACATCTTAATCATTCCCCATATAATATTAGTAAGACACTTAATTTTTTAAAGCTGCTCTGATGACTTACTTTTTTATCAACAATGGATCAAATGAGTGTGTTGTGTAAAAAAAGTCACTATTAGTGAGAAATCCAGAGTATAATCATCCAATTGTACTGACGCCCTCAGATCTGCTGAGTGTTTTAGCCCCTTTAAAAAAAACATTGATCGTTTGCCCAGTGTCAAATGGTAGGCAGGCAAAGTTAGCAACTAACAAGTAAAAGCCATATAGCCAGATACATTTCTCAGGCGATCACGTCTCCTAAAAGGGGGTGGGGCAGTAGCAAAGTTTGTAGAGTGGTCACCCATCGACTCTAGGGTCGGCAGTTCGCGACCCGACTTCTCCTGGCCATATGCTGAAGTGTCCCTGAACAAGACAAGACACTGAAACCCCAGGGATGTCCACAAAAAGACTCCAGCCACTGAAGCTGCACAAGCCAGTGCACTTTGGGTGCCACTCCCAATGAAAACAACTGTGTTACACCACAGGTCCAGGTTCATCTTCAGAGTTGGTTAAATTCATAGAGGTTGAGGTTTTGTTTGAAGGTTATTAAACATGTTGTGTGTTAAGCCACACCACAGTTTTTTTCTAACCTTAACCAAGTGCTGTGAGTGTTTAAATATGAACAAATACATGCATTAACAACTTCGCATTGACACATTTGTGACTTACAATTAAAGATAAACGTTAATATACAGTATCTTCATTATGTAATTTGGAAAACATGTAATTCAGTTGCAAATACATTCTTCACGGAACACATTTGTATTTGGTATTTACATTATTTTTAGAGGATAGAGTTGTCTCAGGAGTTTGGTGGAGACCAAAATAGAGCTAAAATGAGAGTAAATATTTGTCCCATTTGAATGTCAGTCAAAGCTTATCCATCCATCCATCCATTATCCTAACTGCTTAAAATATTTCACATAATTTATTAATTTCATTTCAAGTAATTTAGTGCTAATTTAACAATGATGCATTTAATGATGATTAAACCTATTTTTACCAAGAGTAGAACTGCAGACTCCTAAATCTGTTGGTATTTGTTATTACTGGATGTGATAGACATTAGCTGTGTGTGATACAGCTAAAACTAATACAATTCCAGTGTGGTGTTTTATCTTGGTTGTTTTCCTGATACCACTAAAGATACTATGTATGTTCTGTATTTGGCTCAGTTTCAGTCTGGTTTTTGTTAAGTCAGTTTGTTATTCAAGTGAAAGCTGGTTGGGTATGTGTGTGTGGCAGTGCGTGTGAGAAATCTGACCTTGCCTTTGTGGAGAACAACAGCAGCACAGGTGTGTAACGTGATAGATGTGATCCTCTTACCAGTATTCCTACAGATTAGCTGGTCGTTTTGGATTTATGCTGCAGTGGCCGTGGAGATGAATGAAGTGGTTGGTCATTTGTCACAGAAAATGAGGTTTACTATGATCTGCTCATTGAGTCAGAAAAGATGAGTAAAAGGGAAGAGAAGCACCACATCAAAGTGTCAGACACACTGCCCTCATGTGATTTTCTTACTTTGTTACCGACTGCTTCTTTTCTTTGCAGTTTTAAAAGAGGCTTCTTAAATGAGTTTTTATGTGATCCTCGTTGCTCGAGGACATGAGTACATTGTTACTAAAATAGGAAAGACACAGTTACGTTTACAGGATGATATGTCGGTCTTCTCACCTCTCTCTTGGACTGAATAGGAAGTCAGTATGTTTTCTGTGAAATGCTGAACTTGACATTTAAAATTAGGTAAAAATACAATTCTACAGTCAACTCATCAATAAGTGTGTCTCAGGCCTAGTCCACACATGCACAGGTATTTTTCTGTGTTTTGTCCTTCAGTCCACATCCCTGTGTACATGTGGACTATTGAGAAATCCCACCTACTAGTTTGATAACTTTGGAGCACACCATTAGGTAAGAATGAAGACGTTGCTTAATGCCTCATAAATGTAATTAATGTGTTCTAGTGATGTATACAGCAGGGATGTAACTGAGAACTATTTTTATACTTTGATTAATTTCTCTGTTGATAGAGGAATTCTTTGTGTTATAAACTAACAGAAAATCGTGGTGTGCAGCAGTAATCACTGAAGAATGAGCACATAGTGCTACTGTGCAGTAAAGACACAGGAGACATCTGTCATTCAGATGAGGACGGATATAGGTCACTGTTGCTCGTGTGTTTTCTGAGCAGGGTCTGATTAAAAGCGGCAACCTCAAGGCCTAAGATCTCTGCCCTGCTGTCACTGCCAAGTTACACAATATTTGACTGTTTTTTTTCCCTTGCAGTTGAGAAGGCTGCGTGATTCCACATCCTTTGGCACGGAGAATCTTTACCCAGCACCACCCTGACTCCGACTAAGAACCACAGAGATTGGATTACGCAAGTGTCAGTCAATCATATAGACACTGATGGCAGCCCACCATGAGATGTCCCAAACAGATGGCCAACCACAACCACATGCATGTACCCCCCACTCAGCCCTAGCCTGGATCCATTCCCTTTGAGAGAGACAGTAAGCTCCTTACATTTTTTTTTCCATGCTTATCACTAATTTAGGTCTTTTCATCAAAGTAATCACAGTGGGTTGGGAACAATAATGCTTTGCTTATAATCAGCTACGGCTCCCTTCATTCTCAACATTTAATGATCAAACAACGGATGAGAAACATTGTGCAAAAACATCTTAATGAGTTAAGAAATCTGCAGCAGTGCTTAAGACAATAGCATGCTCGGGGGCTGAGCGATGGGTGTATTTTGGGGACAGAGTGGCGACCCCTGACACGCGGGGCCGGCAGGCAGGCAGTGGAGGAGGAGGAGGAGGCTGAGCCAGAGCAGGTGTCTCTGCTGACATCTGTTTCAGTTCACTGGGGAAACACAAGCACCCTGCAGACACAGCACCAACGATGCCACTGAGGTGCCCCGACTCCATATAAACAAGGTAGATTTGAGTTTTTACCACTTCTTCTTGCTGGCCTTGAATGATCATGCTGATGGTGCAGTCTTTTCTTTTGCAGGATTTTCTTTTTAAAATTTGACCTCCTTTATACTCCTGTGTGTGGTTCCTATGGTGAAATAAAGCTGTGTCAGCAGAGTAAATGTCTTTGGGCTGGGAGTCTGCACGTTTGAGATTTTTGTGGTTGAACTTTGTTGTTACTGTTTCACACTTTTGACACTGTCTGTTTGCTGTGTTCGTTTTTAATGTGGCAGTTTAATCCATTAAAAAAAAACAAAAAACATGTTCATGACAGGGTATTAAGAGGATTCGACCCAGATTTCTTTACAGACATTAAAGAAAGAAATCGTTGGATGTTCAGTCTCATGCAGTATTGATGCTGTCGTGTTTACTCATCAACCCACTTTCCTCCTGAATCTTCTCAAGCTGACAAGACGAACCCGCAAGACTGTTGATTCGGATGAGCCATCCGTCCAAGTTTGCGCTGCATTGACCCGAGTGCATTTTTAAGGACTTTGTAGTTTAATCGAAGGCTCTGTGGACCCCCTCACTTCTCCCTGACCTCAGCAGACACAGCAGATGTGTTGTTTCTCTGCAGCTCTGACAGGCTTACTTCGTTGTTTGCCATAGAAATACTATAATCAGACATCGATCCTCCCGTGCACTGCTCAAACAATGGATTATAATAAGACAATGATATGATGAAATGTGGAGGTGATGGCAGGAGGAGATTTATGCTGAACTGAGGACATAGTAGACGGGGAAGGGCATCTGACAATAGTACCTCATAGGAGGTCATGGTGAATCCCAATCTATATTTGCCCTGTAAATGAAAGAAGCCGTCTTATCACTGTAATGTGACCTATTTCAAAAACTGAGAGAGAACACAGGAGGTCTGTACTGAAGAAGGCCTAATGTCTGATTTTAAAAAACACGGCAGCATTTCTGTCTCCACTCCTCCACTCTCTGTCTCCTCCAGAGACACTCTAAAAACCTAAAAGCTTTAATAAGGGCAATTGAATTGGTTTGTTCTTTTGCGCTCGTCTTCCAGCTGCTGTTTTCGTCTGCTCGATGCCGGGTTGTAGACGACTTTGTGTGTGTTTTCACAGACGTCGTGTCTTTTGTGGGTGTAGAATCGCAGCAGGGTCATCCCCAGGGCAGACTTGAGTAGTATGTTCCAGTTTCAAATTCTAGATGCACGTTTGTTGTGTGGAAGGTTGCACTGGTTGAACCTCTGAAGGGGAGGGGGAGTAAAATATTTCATATGTGAAGAGTGACAGGATCTTTGAGCAGAATGCTACAGGAAGTGTAGATGCTTCCTAGTCCCCATAGTTACTTCACTACAAGTTCCAGGGAAATATTGTAATTTCTACTTGAGTAATTAAAGTTGTGAGAATTGTATCTGGCAGCTTTTGTTACCAGTTGATATTCGCAGATGTAGATTTTTAATAAAACAGAACATGCTGATGTATTATTATGGATTAAGTGGTTAAAATGAGCTCCACATTCACCAGCTGCTGTTTTTGTTCCGCATCAAGTCTCTACAATAACACACACCTTTGCCCATATTTTGTATTCAATAGTTTTTACCATAATTTTCACCTTTGGAAGCTTGTTGAACAAATTTGGACTAGAGTTGGACATTTATGTTATAAACAGTATCAAATTCAATATTATTAAAAATAAAGTACAGTCCGTCTTATTTCAACTTAAGTAAAGAATTTAGACATTTAGTGGAGTGTTTCTTTAGATGAGTACTTGCAATTTTACTCAAGTAGATTGTGTACTTCTACCACCTCTGCTCCTTACTTTGGACTAAAGTTCATTGGGAACTTTGCAAAGTCTGAGATAGATTGCAATCGATACAGATACTATAAATATATTGTATGCCTGAAGCACAAGAATACATTTTTGGGTGTGATGGATCATGGAGCTGTGTTGTATGAGCTGGAGTATTGAGAAGAATAACTACAACAGAGATGCTCAGCAATGTAAACTGAGACAAAATGTAGATGCTGCTGTTAATGGGACATTCTGGAGCCTCCACTGAAGAAGCTGCAAGATGGCAGAGACCTGGAAGAACACAGGCCAACCTGACTTCTCAGCACATCTTAGGCTTTTTTTTATTTCTAAAAAAACTTCAGAGCTCACTGATGTGTTTGACTAATTGTTGGACAGTAGTGTTGCTCTACGTCCCGGACAAACAAGCAAAATCGGGTTTTGAATTTGCACACAATAATTATTAGTAATATAGACTGATTGTTGGTTTTGATATTTTCATGGGATTTGTTTACAAGAAAAGTGCAGGATACCACCGGTCTACCAGTTCATTGTTAGTCTTTTAGTCAGTGCACAGCATATTCAATTTAACAGTGATCTATTTGCCTCCTTCTTCAAATGCAATACTGCTCAATTAAATGGCAGATTTGTAGTCTTGACAAATTAATACAGTAGTGACTTATGGAGGCTGATCCCTGGGCCATGGGGGTTATTTGTGGAGATGAGGGACCCTCGAGCCTGAAGTCACTGCTGATCTGGCATCAGCCTGTCTGGGGACAGGATTAAAAGGGGTGAGTGTGGAGGTGAGGGCTTGCAGAGAGATCAGCGGCTACTGACTGAGCCACACATGCAAACAAGCACATTATCAACAGGACTAATTAACCTAACATTGCTGAGCACATGTCCACTGCAAATTGATCTGCTGCTTAATCCTCTCAGTGCAGATCCAAGAATATGATGAAATGAAATGTTGGAGATACTGTTAACCATGCATGTCATGTGTGCAGAAAATAAATGAAGTCTCTTGGTGAAGGTTGTATTATATAGTGATCTCTTTAACCAGATTTGGTTTCTACTGAAGCCAGTACACTCTGTTCCTGTTTATCCCAATAGATTTTGTTCATTTACTGTACATTACTGCTAGTTGCCTAACTTTAGAGTTAGTCATCATTTTGTTGTTTGAAAAGCCCAGATTAGCTCTTATCCTGCTTATGAGAAATCCAAATAAGATAGCTGGGATGTAATGTAATTAGATGGGATACTGAGCATTTGATGGTTAATTGATTGGTTAATTGACTTTCTGCAGCAATAGCCAGAATATCTCTAAAGCTTGTTGGTTGCTAATCACCACCAAGCCTGTTGTCTGAGGAGTTTGGGCAAGCTTTGGCTGAATGCTCCACTTTGTTCAACAGCTAATGTAGTCACTCACTTTGTCTGACAGCTGTTTATTTTGCTTATTAATTGGTAATCTGAGTGAAGTTACCCTTTAATAGAAGTATACTAATACACAGTATATACACAGACAATTATTTTTGAATTCAGAAAATGTTGAAATACAAGTCCCAACATACAAATGGACATTACTCTAATTTAGAGGCTGCGTACAATAAATTGTGTTTTCATTACGAGGCCGTATGTAAGTATTGTATGTGCGTTATATTTTATTAATGATATGATTGCTATAATAAACCACAGAGTAAAAGAAAAAAATAGTTTTTCATTGTCACTTTTGCTGACAATAAAAATTTATAAAAAAAATGTACAAAAATTAAAATGTGAAGTCCTTCACTAAATGCATGCGAGTCAAATTCAGATAAAATCAGATTATGTGCTTGGTCAGCTTGACCTTCGACCCCTTTAAGATTATCACTCTCTGATGTGTTCATACTCAGATACCGCTATGTCCTCTGGGAACATATAATGGTTAGAGCCTCGACCCTGTGTAACACACCCACCCACACACACACACACACTCATCTGTCCATCTGGACGAGTGACCATAAGCTGAGCGTCAACAGCTACTTTGCTGATCACCAAACAATCCTCAAAATAAAAGTTTAAAGTCAAACTGTTTTCTAAGTCTCTGAGCATGTGTGGATGAGAAAAAAAGGGTAAAGATGAAAGGGGAAGGTTGAATAGGGGGGTGAAAAATGCCGGTAGCAAAGACTGTTTGACGAGGAGGAGGAGGCTGATGCATGCATGCACACAGGCACGGATGCATGCAAACGCAAATGCACACAACCCCAACAGCGACATGAAGGAGATTTAGTTCCCTTTTGAATATGTAATGAGTTTAACATGCATGATGAGCCGGTGGTTGATTCCTGGCGAAGCAGCTGTGATCCATGCAGCACATTCAGGATTATCTGCTGCTAAAGATAACGGGCAGAACAAAGCTGGGGAGAGCGCTGCAGGCAGAGGAAGCCCTCACCACTGTGCAGCGCAACCCCCTCACAGCTATTGTGATTGGAGAAGTCCCCATGCATTACCTTTGCATGCCTCCAGGCTGCACTCCACTTTGGGAGGGGTGGGTGGTTGGCCTTTAGGGTGGCAGTGTTGGCTCAGGAGGCGACAAAGCTTTAGCTAACGTTGTGTTTAGAAAGAGTGAAGGACAACAGCTTCTAAAGTTGCTTTGAAAAGTTCTACTTGCCATAAACTCAGGTTTAGTCTAATAAACTGTTATATGTGATGTGTATGAGAGCAACATATGGACACATTTGCTTTTAGAGCATTATTGCTGCAGTCTACACTATGTGGGACCCGTGTGATAGCAGAGGCCGTGATATTCTGGCTTTTTCTTCCAATTGCTGGTCAAGTCCCAAAGAAATGCTGGAACCTTAATTTCCCATAATGCAAACTAAATACTGACAACATCACCAGGTGTCTCTGAGGCCACTGTGCATCAGCTGATAGAGCTGCAGAGTCAGTGGTTCAACTCCTGGTTCCTCCTGGCCACATGTCAGGGTGTCCAAACACCTGTAGCAGTACAAACATGTATGTATGTCAGGTGTCCAATAACAACTCCCCCATGGGGATCAATAAAGTATATTTTATTGTCATTATTATTCCTAACTGGACAGCTTTATTATTATTGTGACTCCTGAAAAAGTGCTTTACTTTTCACTTTCCCTTGCTTTGGAGATATTCTTGGCCAGTCATAGAGACACATGTGTAGGAGATATTTGCCAAGTATTAAGCAAACTAGGACTTAATACTTAGACTACATCTGAGTTTACAGGGGTTCTTTGCGATAGTAATACAAAAGTAACTTAAACAGTAACTCATTCTGACCTCAGAATGTAACATGTTTATTCAACTTTTAATTAACAGTTATAAGTAGTATGTAATAGTGTGTGTGCACATATTAAAAGAACTACAGGATTATACATTACTTTAAAATGCATTGTAACTATTGATTATTAACTAGAACCATTCAGAGTTGGATGTCATTGGGATGGGATGCCAAATACTAGTTGTTGCTACCACTATATGTTCATGTACAATGAACACAACAGACTTTACAAACCACAGTGTGAGTCGCACAAACTGACCTATGACACACACTGAACCATTTTGTGTTTTGAAGCAATATCATCAATATTTATTTTTGATAATGACAATTGAAATTCTGTGTCAAGTCAGGAAAAATATGCATTTCATCATTTGATGGCAACATGAGAAGTGTTTTAGAGGAAAAACAAAAGAAGTGTTGATGTAAGGACTAGAGCGAAGTAAATAACATCCTTTCACTAAACTGCTCTTGGACTTAAAGGAGCACTACACCCTACGATTCTACCTAGGCGTTATAGTCGTCACCACATACATAATAGCCTCCAGGTTTCAGGTTTATTACTCCATGAATTCGAAGGGGCCAAAAGATTCGGCTGAACAGAACCTTCAAATCCTAACTACCAAAAACTGCTAAATTTGAACAAGGGTGTAATGCACCCTTAAGCTTAATGTGTCTGCAGGTGTTCACACTTTCAGCGGGAGTCTCTGATTTTAACCTCAAGCCACCGTGGTGTAAGATGATCACTGCAGAAGTCGCTGAAAGTCACACCGTTTAATTTAAAAGCTGCCTTTTTTAGTCACCAGCACCTGGTATCTGCTGACTGAGCCTTTCTATCATGAATATTTAAAATGATCCTTAGGTTGACGGCAGAGTGCCAAGAGAATACCAACCTGAGGAGGAGCCTGAACAGGATATTATTCCTGTCCCATTATGTATTTTGTGCCCATTATGGTACATGATCCAGTGGATGAAGTGTACTTGGAAACATAAGGAAGGTGCTAAACCAGTCTGGTCTCTCTGGTTTTACACTTTTGTTTGTTCTAGAAATTAAATTAAGGTTGTTCTTTTTACCCCTCTTAATTTTTTTGTGACATTTTTAACAACATCTGTCTTATCTTGCATCCAGTTTTCTGTTGGACTTGAATAACACAGTGACTTAGTACTTAGGAGGAAGCTGGTTGCCCTCACCTTGTCAGCAGTGGCATGAGAGTAACGGATGAAATGATTTCCTCCTACACACAATGCTCTACACACAGTTTTCCTTTAAACACAGAGTGGACCCAGACTTAGCTCCTGACTTGTGTGACACATAACAGCTATCTAATCACGCTGAATGGAAACGATTGGGCTCTGCGCTGGGAGCTGGCACAAACGCTCCGCTGATCTGGCCCCTGGCTTTCTCTGGACCGAGCTAAAGACCTGTCAAGAGCAAGGCTTGAACTCGCTCCAGCCAAGTGCTGTTGTTAAAGACAAATTAAAGGTTGCGGAAGGCGAACAGAAGGATAGGAAAAAGCACCTTGCATAGCGCTTTTTTCAAGCCCCTGTTTCCATGGGCACAAGCTCTCCAGTGAGGCTGATGTCATATGGTAACAGATATCTACACCTCCACCATATCTGTGCTCAGTTACATGTTTGTTTTCACCCACTAGTCACAAACTTCATGACTTAAAGACTGCTGCAATGTGATTTTCTCCTTTTCTCCTGTGGTCTGATGTTTATGTGAAGATGGATTCTATTCCAGACATCCGTTTTTTTTACCCTGAGAGAGGGTGGCACTCTGCCACCGCCTCATCTGCCAGCAGAGCTGCCACTTTGCCAACTTTTCATTCAGTCAGAACAAATGCCTGCATTATTCAGGCTGCCATCTCTCTAGAATGGATCACCTATCACTCTGCCAGGCTGCTGGGCTACACACTTACCAACAGATATGTTTACTGTTCACGTTAGAAGATTTATCTTTTCAGCAGAGTCCATTTCGGGCGCTACTTTCCTGCACCCAAGTCCCAAGGCATGTGCCGGAAAGAAAGCCAAAGGATCACTCTCAGAACCTAAACCCCAGGAGCGTGGGATGTTTTCTGCTGATTTAGTAGACAGCGATGAGCCGGAACGATATCCAAGTGCTGCTGTGAAGTGTCAATTCACTTCACCAGCGGTACCAGTAAACTGCCAGTGAAGTGGCATTAAGCATGTTCACACATCGTAGCATAAATGTGTTTACATAGCACACTCAGCTTCACAGTGAACTCTCACTAAGTGACTGTTAAAACCCTTCTCCATCTCCTCCACCTGGTTAATGGCCAAGTGATGATGTGTGGAAGGTTAGACGGTGGGCTGCCGTGCCAGTGGCCCACTGTGTCGGTGCAGCCAGCCTGCCTGCCTGCTGCTCAGTGTCATTCCACCCACTGTTGTATTGCCATCAGCATTAATGTCGGTGGAAGTGCTGCGCTGCGAGTGTCTGGTCCGCTCCAAAGGCCAAATAGGATTTTGTCTTAGTTGTGCCGTACTAACAAAGAAGTCAAGATGGCTCCTATGTGCTGGCACACTGAGGTCATTATCCTCGAGGCCTGCTTTTAATTGGTGTGACAGTTCAGGTCCTAAAATAAGATTTAGACTAGTAACTACTGGGTTCAGACATAACTTCATTGTCTGTGAACCCACAGTCTTTGCAAACTGTATATTTTATTCACACAACTTTGTGACTGAGCTCAAACCTGGCTTTGATAAAGACAATACAGCGCGTTGTCAGACTACATGCAGATGTGTCTGTTCTGCAGCTGCATCTCCTTACAGAGAGTCCAGATCTAAATCTGCCATTAAATCTTCTGATGTCATCATTATGTCTAACTTGGACGTGTGGTGAGACGATGTTAGAATCCAACAGAAAGCAGAGCCGCCACATTTTATATCCATTCAAACGTGTGATATAATTGTTTCAGGAGGCAGGAGTACCTCCACATACTGTACCCATGATGGAACATCATCATGTAGTTGGAATTTACAGCATCTCTCATCTTTAAATATCATCCAAAGCCAGATTGTTTATAGACTGCCTGGAATGATTTCGCCTGGAGCTGTTACTGACAAGCACATTCGTAACTTACCTTGTAACGCATCTCCACTCAGTGCTGAAGTATCAATTATTATGACAGTTATAGGTGCCTGGGTGTGTGATTAGAAGCATAATATATACACTCTTTCATCAGAATTATTACGATATGTGGTACAGTCCCATGCAAAAGTATAGTAATGGCAAGGCCATTCATGTTTGTGCTATACACTGAAGATATTTGAGTTTCTTGTCTTTCAGGATTTCAGCTTTTATTTGATGGTGTATAGACCTAAATACATTAAAGAATTAATAGAATGTAGCAGCTTTTATATCAGATCACCCAATTTTTTTATTGTGCAAAAGCATTTGAAAGATGACAACTCCAGGCTGCAGTGGCTTTGTAACATGATAGAGGCAGATGAGAGGACACTGTGTGGCCCCATGAATTGAACATTTAAATTGAAACTAGAATTACTTCATTGTGGTTGCATGCCTCAGCAAACCAGTGAAAATGTAGTTCACACAGGTCTGTCCAGACTTCTAATAAGTTTATGCATGACTTCAAGCGAATGTTTGTCCCACATGTAATGAAATGTGTTTCTTAGTTATAGCACTTACAAAAATGGGACATACAAAAGGTCACAGTGAACTTGACCTTTGACCACCAAAATCACAATTTTGACAATATGGATAGTGGAAGTATTCACTCATCTGGCAAGATTCATATGAACTGAACTATTTTTATAGTATATGTAAGAATGAGAGGATTGTGTCTGACATCACTGTTCATATCAGCATGAGCTACATCCCATATGTAAATCATGCTGCAATGTTGCACTGTAGCAACACACAAGGGATTCCAGTACATACGTATGAGCAAATCTCATTTGGGATGATGATCTAAAGCATACCTCAAGAAGCACAAGCTAGTGTGCCTAGAGAGCCAAAGCATCGCACATATAGAAACGAAAAATCTGTCAGCACTGATAGAAAAATAGCTTTAGGGATCTGAGTTTTTTGTGTGTGTACAGACAGTAAATTACAGCCATGTCAGTCCAGAGGGTCTTCATCTGGTATAAGTGTGTCTTGAGAGTCAGGAGAGAAGTGGTTTGATTCATTGTGATGAAGAAAAGGATGAAGGATGATTAGTCATGTGAAAAGAGAGAAAAAAACACAGTGCAGCACCACATTACTGCCTCAGTGACTTCCTGCATATTTTCACTATGACGGGGATTTGAGATCAATTTGAGATCGGGGCTGAAAACAAATGATCCAGTCTTATGGTTATTTGACGCAGGACATTGAGGAGACATTGGGCGATCCATTCAGACTCAGAATGACATGTCATCATGGAGGGCCGGTCCCTGGGAAAAGGTCCTTCGCTTAGTTGGTGACGTGCCTCTCAATCAGGTCACGACTCAATGCTCACAGATTTTTGACTGGAGCCTAAACTATCATCCAGCTTCAGTAAAGACACAAGCATGAGATTCACCTGGGACTGGCTTTGTTGTTATACATAACATGGCAAAAAGATTAAAATATTTAAGCTGTACTAAATATTTTCACATTAACAAATAATGTGTCATGTAAAATCAATACTGGGAGATTCTGGTTCTGTCAAATTATTCTTTTCTGTTTAAAGCTGTAAAACCATCAACCTATTAGCTGTTTAATTTGTGTGATAAAGGGCTAACATTTACTGTCCTTTGTTTCATTTTATGCGTGTTATATGTTACGCTGTCCAATTCTGGAGAGACTCTAAAATGTTCTACTAAGTTAATTTTAATTAATCATACAGTATTATATTACCAGGTTTGACCCCAACTTCTTCCCGTAGTGACCGCACGGATGTTTACCTGGTTGTGTGCGATAATGTCAAACAAGAACAATATAACTAAAGAGACATCAGTCGGTGTGCCTAAAGACAAGTTTCTTTATCAAAAGCTTACAAAAAGAACGGTGGGTCACATTTGTATTGCGCTATAAGCTACAAGGAAGCGTCTGGTTATAGTTCCATAGCTTGAATACTAACGTTAGTAGACGTAGTTCGTTAGCTAATCTGCTAATATTAGCCCTCTGAGCTGACTTTATACTGAAACTCCTCATGGCTAATTTGCATACATACTGTACATCAACATGACGACATTAGCAGCTAAGAAGTCCCATGCGTAATATATCAATATACAAATACAAAAGCTAAAACTACATTTAAAGCTAGAATATGCAATATAAGCTGAGATGTCTGTTTTTATTGGAAATATCTGTTTTCCCTTTGGTTGACAGCACAGGGAGAGAAATGATGGGAGTCAGCAGAAAGAGAGCGAGAAGGAACCAGGTGAGAAAGTGGTCAAGACTACAGTGATAATAACAAAACAGCTTCTCTTTACGTGCCATTATTTTTTAATTTGATGCTAGTATTTTATGAAGAAAGTGTCTTTTTTCATTTACTTTTAGTATTTTGCATAATCCCATTAGCTTTGTAAACTGAGTGATGTGGCTCAACATTATAAAACATTATCTAAGTTTTCTCAGATATATTGATGTCTTTCTAGTTCTACACAGTTGAATAGTTGAAGTGAACAATATCAGATCGAATGTGGTCAGCACAGAGCAGCTGAAGAAAGGTTTGAATTTAAAAAACAAAACAGATGTATTGTATTTCAGTTGTAAATTTTGAACCTCCAACCCAAAAAGGTCTGATCTGATTCGCCCCTGGATAAAACCAAAGTTGTGTACACGTATTGCAGTGTTGAACTGATGAACCTTCACAACAAACTGAAAGTTCCATCTTCAGGTGAAGCACATACACTACTCACAAAAAGTTCACACTACAGTGATATTATATCATGAAAGTAGGGCATTTAAGTAGAAGCATGCAATGGTGATTTCCT